>CAWTZC010000554.1:0-32704 GCA_963919715.1 Microtus obscurus
GTCAGTCCTTCAGAGTTCTGCTTCATAAAAGAGTGTGGGAGTGTCTAGCATCAATCTGTTGATTTCATTGGTTAAAGGAAGAAACTGCCTGAACCCATTGATAGGCCAATCCCTTAGGTGGGTGGAGTAGACAGAAGAGGATTCTGGGAAAGAGAAGCTGAGTTAGAGTGCATGATGTTCCAGTCCCTGCAGACGCAGGCTAGAATCTTCCCGGTAAGCACACCTTGGGGTGCTACACAGATTATCAGAAATGGGTTAGGTGATATGTAAGAGCTAGCCAATAATGGCCAGGCAGTGATTAAATGAATACAGCTTCTGTGTAATTATTTCAGGGCTGGAGCTGGGCCATGCGGGCGGCCGGTTACATAGGGGGCACAGCCAGGCCGCTCCATTACAACAAATTGGCGCCCAGACCTGATGGGCTAAATCCACGTAAAACCTGAGAGGGCTTAAAAAGGACAGAGAGAAATTAAGACAGCTTTTTGCTGTTTTTGGGTTGTGTACTGCAAAGAAATTGTCCTGACTCAGCAGCAGGAAAAGACTGGCTGTTTTAAAATGCCGGCTTTCTGGGCTGTGCCGCCATTGCGATCTCTGTCTGGCTCCTGGGGGAGACAGACCTTTTGAATGGAGCATTTGGACTAAAGCTCTACGGCTTGCTTAATGGCAATGTGGACTGCTGTATGCCTGGAATTAGCAGCTCAGGGGCACCAAACAGCTCTGAGGCAGGAGCTGCTCAGCTCTGCCATGATGAACTGTGCTGGTCTCAAGCAGGAACTAACATAATTACTGTGATAACAGCGCACTTAAGGTTTAGACTTTACAGGACACAGGCAGTACCGTATTACTCCCTACATGGTGCAACTTAAGTTTTTAAGAAGTGCTTAACATTTTGAAGAAATGCTCTGGATAGTAAAAAAATTACAGATTCACAATAAAACAGATTCAGACAGACCACTAAATGAGTCACAATGTTGGATAAATGTACGTGGGCTTGAGAGAGAAAAAAATATATATAGAGAGAATAAAGTTAATGCCTTTTAAAAATAAAAAGTAAAGTTTCAAAGAGACAGAATACAGAGAGTTAAGAGAGTAAAAAACAAATAAAGAAAATAAGCCAGTAAAAATGGAAAAATTCACAGAGAGTCTGGATTATGTATATTGTGTTTTCTTTTTTTAAAATTTTTGACTGTAAAGGAGCTAAGTACAGAGAGACATTTCATTATATGGGCTGCCAAGTGGAAACCAAAATGGATATATGAGGGATGATCAAAATTTGGGTTAAGGATATGAAAGCCTGGAGAGGGTCTTTTTGTTTTACAGAGGACCAGACCTTACGGATTGCATCTATTCCGATTTGGTATGATAGACCACGCCTCCCTGAAAGGTTGCTGTGAACACCCTCAAAAAATTACTTCACTCAACTGCCAACTGAGATGACCCTGGCACACAGGTTATACATGAAAGACCTAATTAACGACGCCCCCCATTCAGCAGGAAGCAGTTTGGAGAGAAAATCATGGCCCATGTTCAAATAGGGTGTTATAAACTTTTTTTTTATATTTAAAGGGGGATATGATATAGATATAAATAATTTGTATTGAGTGGATTTTTATTAAGCAATTTTGTATATGTATATGTATTTTGATCTTGATCAAAGTATTGTGATTGTGTAGTTCATTTTCAAAATGTAATGTATATTTAGGAAATATAGGTTGTTGATGAATAATCGTAAATAATAGCCGGGTTTGTAGTATGTTAGGATTTTTTTAGATATATTGAGATATATTTGAGTTAGATAGGCATTCTTCATATCTTCCAAAGACTGCAGAATATGGCATTTAATGTTTTAATAATTTAGGGTTTTTCATGACAATGAGACACGTCTGCTCCTGGTAGCACCAATTTATTTCGAGAGGAAGATGGGCATCGAAGAGAATCTTTATGTGAGTTTGATATCAGGCATTGGGCAAGAGACTGTTCTTGCCTGGACTATTGCATAAACTGGACACAAAGAACCCGCAGAGAAAGGACTGGTTTAACTTGCCTAAAGGTGAATAGGGATCTTTAGGTTCTGATTCATAAAAGAGTCTACGAGACATTCTGCAGGACGCAGGACAAAGCAGAAAGTGACTGAACTGTCTTTGGAATTTCCTGCTTCATGGAAATGTCTGCTGGATATAAGGGGCCTGGAGGTCGAAGATGGATGTCAAGGTAGGTAGAGGAACTTCTTGGGTCCAGGCAGTCGAGACTGTTTCTGTCATTGTAGAATTTGGATTTCTTGTTTGTTTAAATAATTTTATATCCTTCTGGAGTCTTTGATGGAGTTGAAGAATTGGTTAGTTATAGTTATAATTTTCCTTAGTTATGATAAAAGATAAAGTAGATATAAATATTGTAACTTGTAATTCTTACTTGATAACTGTTTTGCTAGAGATAATTTTACTATGTTAAAATGAAAGCCTCCTCTTGTTTAAACAGAAAAAAGGGAAGTGATGTGGGAGTGTTATATCAATCTGTTGATTTCATTGGTTAAAATAAAGAAACTGCCTGAACCCATTGATAGGCCAACCTTAGGTGGGTGGAGTAGATAGAAGAGGGATTCTGGGAAAGAGAAGCTGAGTTAGGAGTGCCATGATGTTCCCAGTCCCTGCAGACGCAGCTAGAACCGTAAACACACTGGAGCTACACAGATATAGAAATGGGTAGTGAATAAGAGACAATTGGGCCAGGGTGATTAAATGAATAAGCGATATAGATGGGCATGGGGTCGGGTAAGGGGAAAGCCAGGCCGTCCTGCTACAACAAAAGAGTCTCACAGATATCTCTGCAGGACACAGAAGAAAGTTACTGACAAACTGCCAATATAGGCAGAACTGTCTTTGAAATTTCCTGCTTCATGGAAAGGTTTGCCAGATACTATGGGCCTGTAGGCTGAAGAGATGAAATGCTCAGATCAGAGAAGAACTTTGGGTGACTTTCCAGGAAGTGAGATGTTTGTCAATTTATAGTTTTTGGAAGTTGCTTACAATGACTTCCTGTTTACTTAGATAATATATATTGGAGTCTTTGATGGAGTGATTGTTATAGTTTTCCTTAGTTATAGTAAAAGACAAAGTAGATATAAATATTGTAATTATAATTCTTGCTTCATAATCTGCTTTGTTATATGTAATTTTACTATGTTAAAGTTAAAAACCTTTCATTTTATTTAAACAGAAAAAGGGGAAATGGTGGGGAAGTATCTGTATATATATGTTTTATTGGTAGTGAATAAAGAAATTACATGGCCTATGATAGGGTAGAGTAGAGCTAAGTGGGGAAAACTAAACTGAAGGCAGAGTAAGGAGCTGCCATGGAGCCACCAGAGGGGAAAGAGCGCAAGCGTCAGCCAGAACCTTGCTGGTAGGCATGAACCTATGATAAAATATAAAATAATAGAAATTGGTTAGTTTAAGAGAGTAAGAGTGAGCTATAAATATGCATAAGCTAATAGGCCAAACAGTGTTGTAATTAATATAGTTATTGTGTGATTATTTTGGTTCTGGGCAACTAGGAAACAAACATGCAGCCTCCTTACTATAGTTTATTGTCACAGGAGATCTTATCTTTCCAGAGCTACTCTGGCCTATCTGGCAGTATGGAAAGTGATTAGTGGGGAGAAATAAGCTGTGTAGGACATTTTCTAGTAGATAGGGTTAGAGTTATGAGTAGGTTGGTCTCTGTTGGTGGGTAGATCTTCTGATGCCTAGCCACCCCCCCCCTCTTTTCTTGGTGCTCTCTCCTCCTGTGTGCTTCTCCCCCCCTCTTTTCTGTGTGCTTCTCCTCCTCCTTCCTATGCAGTCTTCCTCCTCTCTTGTGTGTTTCTTTTGGGTTTCCTCCTTCCTGGCTTTTGTAGGGATAAGCTAGGGGGCGTGTGTCTGGAGCTAAATGTTAGCCTATAAATTTGCGAGTGTGCTCCCAGATGCTGCCTCTGCTTTCCTGGTCTCGGGGAACGGTGGTTTGTAATCTATTTCTCTATTAAAGCTGGATCTATTTTGACAATCTGTCACCATTACATTCTTTCCCTGTGCACCCCCCCTCTTTCCTGTGTGCTCCTCTGCCTTTCCTGTCTCTGACGAGCCTGCCCCCTCCCACTTTGATCCTCAGAGTAGATTTATAGTTGGACCCAATCAAACAAAAGAGTGATGGGCCCATGCCATTTTATTTTGGGAGGAACGAAAAAAAGAAAGGAATTTACAGGCTAGAGATTGAAAATTGGTTGTATATATAACACTGAACAAGGAAATATAACATTAGCTGGGCATGGAACCACACTTTCTAGTCCCAGCATGAGGGAGGCTACTGTGGGAGAGAAGTAAACAAGAGGGCAACAGGACCTTTCTCTCAAAACAAAGCATTCTTGAGTATATACATATTTTTTTTAAAAAAAAATTATGGATAATTTATTCATGTACACAATGGATTTTGGTATTTGCACCCATATCATTTTTCGAAAGAAGGTGAAAAAAATAAAATTCAAGAACTTGTTTTCTTTAAAAAGTAAAAGAAACAACTGAATTACACAGAATGGGAACCGTAGTATATACTGAATGTGTTTTAGATAGAATTTAATTTTCTGGGGATTACTGGAGGAAGCAAATGTAAATGTGGTAAGTACTGAAGGAGAATCTTGATGCTAATGACAACCATTCAAACCTGCTAGTTAAGAAAAAGTATAGAACATGCAAAGAAAAATTGGGGAAGTTAAGATGTTGGCAAAGAAAAAGAAAGCAATATTAATACTTTCTCACACAGTAGGATAACCCAATGACTGTGATTTTTATTGTTTTTTTTTATTAAAAATAGAATAAGACTAAAAAGAATCAGAATAAAAGTCATTTTTTTTATAATTCTAAGACAGAGTCTAAGTGGTAGAGGAACTGAAGCAACACAGTTAGGGTACCCCAGAAAATCAGCTGTGGGTTATTGGCTACCTGTGGAAGTAACTAATGGCTTAGCAAATCTCCATTATTTCCTTTGACATGCTGATGAAAATGAGTGCCAGTTAGCTGAGCCAAATTGTAGCAGCTTCTAATGATTATTTAAGCTGCTAATTAGACTTGTATTTCTGTCGGCTCCGATAATCCCCGGACACCCTCCCCAAATGATTTCATAGATCTGAGGGATATTTGTGTTGGAGGAAAAGATGGTTTTTTAGGCATCTTGTCATTGGTTCTGTTTGTTTTTTCTGAAAGCATCTCAAATAAAATAGTATAGAATTTAGTAATTCCACCACTGAAATCTAAAATGGAAAGCCCAGCATGTCTGCACTCCAGGCTGCCGGAGTGATGAAAATTGCTTGAGCCGAGCCTAGGCAGTAGAGCAAGTGAATGAAGAAAAAGATTAACAGTGACAAGAGCTGGGGTATAGTTAGTGGTAGAGCTAAGTTGTGGACAGCCTAGTTTCAATGCACAACACTGTAAACATTTTCTTAAATGGAGAAACAAGCACAACTGTCATAAAAGGAAGAAATGTAGAATTAGCTACATGGTGCATGGTATGTATTTTTTGTGAAGAGGAATATTTGCTCTGCGATGCAAAGAATATCAAATTATAGATTCCAAATCTACTTATTTGGCTTTTTCAGACTGATAAGACCCTGCCTATGCAGAATGTTTGTGGAAAATATTTTGCCCTGGATCTGTTGTGACAAAGTGGATGGATCACAGGAAAAATGGTGATTTTAAATTCTTTTTTCTTAAAATTGGATCTTACTTATTCTTTTTTTTCCATTTGTTCACTCTATGTGTGTTTGGTGGATGTGTGCATGCAGTGCCACACAAGAGGAAATTAGAAGACAACGTGTCTGAGTTGGTTCTTTTTAAGCTGTATTTGGTGGGCAAGTGACTTTCCCCGCTGACCCATGTTGCTAGTCCAAGATCTTTATCTATTAAAGGAGTTGTACCCAGGTGTGAGTGGCACACACCTTATTATTTTTATAATTATTATTATTTTTTTAGACAGGGTTTTCTGTGTAGGCCTGGGTCTCATAACTCACTATAGACCAGTGGTGAAAGTGGGGATTAAAGGGAACACACCTTTAATATTAGCACTGAGGAAGAAAACAAGGATATAAAAGATCAGAGATAATAGTAAATAACAAGACCCGTTAAAAACAAATAAAAATAAAAAAAAAATAATTGTCACTTATTGTGTATTATTTTGTTAAAAATAAGTTATGTTTTTTCTAGTTTTTTTAAAAAACATAATCATAAGCTTGATTTAGATCTTTTGTTTAAATTTTTTATTGATTATTTGGGAATTTCACACAATGTAGATCAACCTTATCCCAACTACTCTCACTGTCTCCCTCCCCCAAAAATGATACAAAAAAAAAGTCATTTATGTTGGCTGGAGCATGGTAAACTTCTGGTGGCCAGTACTTTAAAAATCAATACCTTCCACACCTTCATCCCCACCAAAGGTCATCTACTGTGGAGAGTTACACTTAGCATCCTTATTACAGTTTTAAGAGTTCTCTTTGCCGGCTTCTACTTGGTTGTTTTTTTATGGAGGGTGGGGTTGGGGATTGTACAGAAGCCCTCTATGTCTTATCAACTGTGAGTCTACAGAATCATGGACACCACTGCAGAAGAGCTTCCTTGACCTTTTATAGTCAACAGAAACACTGATCATAACATGGCCCTGGCAGCAGCATGGACCCCGGATATTCAACACGGTCAGTGGCAGTTCGCCCGCCGACATCAACATGGCTTCAGGAAGCAGCATAGACTGTGGACATCGAAGGGCCTTTGGTGGTATCTTAAACCTGGACCTCAGCTATAGCTGGTGTATTTTTTTTTTCTCAGACAGCTTATATGCAAATACTCATTGTCATGAGTCATTGTTTGGACCAAGGCCCCTGGTCTGGAGGCATCATAAATGCAGACTATATGAGACTTCTGTCGCAGTCATGCTTCAGGCGGTCATCTTCCTTGGCGATGATGTATCCCTGATCTGGCTCTGGGAACTAGCTCCTTGAGGTCAGCAGCTCATAGATAGAGTAGGTGTTAGGGGTTGTTACTCGAAGCACTGGATCTGGGCCCTGATGGCAGCTGGACTGGTAGGGCCGCCCCAAACTGCAGCAGGATTTAAACATTGATAAAAGATTAAAGCAAGTTTAAATGGAAAATATAATTTTAAGTGTGACATCTAGTGGTTGCTGTAGTTTGATTAAATAGTTATTTAGCACCAATATGTGAATTAAAAAATTACAGTTAACAAGGCAAACAGTGGAGGATACACTTAAAATCAGAAGAGGCAGGCTGATTTAGGAATTCAGGGCCAGCCTGGATTAATAGTGAGTATCAGAATAGATATGAATAATAGTAGACACTGTCAACAATAGCGTAACATATATGTAAAACATAAATATATAATATATAATGCAAACATTTGGCTTTAGATAAATATATAGTGTGTGTGTTAATACTGTCCCAGATCTACTAAAATTATGACCCTCGTCTCTGGGGAAAATAAAAGGTATTTCTAGATTTAGCTAATATACTTTTCCAAATAAATTAGTATATTTCAAATACTTTATTAAGAAAATAATTTTGAAAAACTTGAAATAAAGCCAAGATTTTTTTTCTTTTCTTCCTTCCTTTCTTTTTTTTTAAAAAAGATTTAAATGTTTATTTAATTAAACCTTTTTTGGAAAAGTTCAAAGCAGATGGATTTGTAGTGATGGAGCAATAAGGGTTCAGTTAGGGTACAGGGACCAGTGAGGACAAATTCTGAGGTGTGCTCCACCGTAAACATCCTGGCTTCTAACAATGTGCTTGCTTGATTAGTTTACAGCTCCCCCTCCCATGAACTTGAAAAATGGTAAACCAAATACAGGGGTAGGAGATGTGCAGAGAGAGACCATGAGACACAATATTCAGCAACCCCAGTCTCATGCAAGAGTGTAATAGTCAAGCTCACAGCCTTAGTGATGCAGCTGTCTGGATAGAGAGTAACACCCAGAGCTTTTAAGTGTAGTTGCAGAGAACCACATCCCTACAGCTGAGACTGTGAAGCTCATTTGAAAGAAAGAGATGTGGGTGAGGAAAGGATGATCAAAGAGAGACCACAAACCTTGACTTGGTGGATCTGGAACCACACAGAAGTATGACTGAGCCCTAAGCTATCTATTAACCTGTATTTTTAATTATACATTATATTTTTAAATGAGTGACTAACACAATACTTAATCAAGAGCAGGAATATACAATAACAAAATTGGTTGTAAATTTGTATCAATAAACCAAGATCCATACCAATGCAAAGTTTTATATTATAGCATGCTCCCCTTTAAATGTAAATAAACATTTACAAGCTTATAGTTTTGGGAATTTGGGAATGGTTCCCTCCAAACTACTTCCTACTTTTTGTTGGGTAAAGAATTTTAGGGGGTGTTCATGGTGACCTTTTCAGGGGGTCTTGGTTCATCAAACCACATTTGCCGGAAAGAACCCAAAGTTTGTCATCTTCTGTATAAACAAAAGTAGAATCTCTTTTTTCAAAGCAATATGTCTTAGACCCAAATTTTGAAGTCAAGTTACCTTTTTAACATATATATATTATATATATATGTTGGTTAGTTAGCAGCATGTACAATGAAATGTCTCTCTGCATCTAACTCATTCACAGTCAAAAAATTAAAGAAAACACAAAAAAAAATTGATTGTATATTTATTTTTACATGGCTTATTTTTCTTTATTTTTTTATCTATGACTGTCTTACTCTGTCTCTTTAAAGAATTTGTTTTTTTCTAAACATTATTTTCTTTTATAAGTTATATTTTTTTTTTCTCAGATGTACATTATCCTACACTATGGCCCATTTTAGAGGTTATAGATTATTGTGTGCTATCTGTAATAATGTTTTGACCAGGAGAGCTTTTTTTTTTTTTTAAATTTAAGTGGGCATGGCTAGAGTAACGCAGTCTGCTGTTTGTTCCATCCAGTCAACATGGGGATGATGTTTGCTGACCCAGATCCAGGGATCACAGCAGGTCTGTGTCACCATTAAGCAATCTGTGGATACTGTTTACAGACCCTGTTTAAGTACTTGGCCTCCTGAAGGAGCCAAAGCTGTACATGCAACTATCACAAACCAGGAAGCTGTGTTTTTAAAGATGCCAGCGTGGTTCTTTTTTGAATTAAAACATTGCTTGGTTTATTAGCTTTTATGCATATTTATAGCTAGCCCTTACTTCTCAAATTAACCCATTCTATTATTTTATATTTTATTAGTGAGGTTGTGCCCATAGCAAGGTTGGTTGGTGGCTAGTGCCTTTCTCCTCTGTCAGCTAGCATCGTGTTCAATGATTCCATCTACTTTCTCCCAGCATTCAGTTTAGTTTTTTCACCTACACTTATTCTGCCCCTATCACAGGCCAAAGCGACTTCTTTAATCATTAACAAATAAAAGCAACACATATACAGAAGTACTTATAAAATTCCCATTAGCAATGGATTAAAATAAGAGGGGAATCACAAAAGTATCCTTGTGGTAGGATGGAACATTATTTGGTTATATGCCCAAGAGAGGAGGAGAGGATCTTGAGTATAATTCCAATTTTTTGAGAAACTGCCATAGGACTTCCAAAGTAGCTATACAAGTTTTTACTCCCACCAGCACATGGAGGAGTGTTTCTTGTTCACATCCTCACCAGCATGACCATTGTCACTTGTGCTTTTGATTAAGCCATTCTGACAGGTGTAAGATTGAATCTCAGGGTCATTTTGATTTGTATTTTGTGATGGCTAAGTACACTGAACATTTCCTTAGTAATTCGAAATTTTTTATTGAGAATTATCTGTTTATCTCTGTATCCCATATTTTAATTGAAATATTTGATTGTTAGATGTATAGTTAAGTTTTTTATATATTTTAGAAATCAGCCCTTTGTCAGATATGGGGTTAGTAAAGATCTTTCCCATTCTCTAGTGTCACTTTGGTCCTATTGACAGTGTCATTTGCCTTAAGAACCAGGTTTGGGAAGTCATATGAATTGTAGTTATTTGTCTGCTCTATAGTGTTTATTCAGGAGGTTGTCTCATTACCACAACATTAGCTCCCTGTGACAATGCAGCGTTCAAGGCTATTCCCCACCTTTTTTCTTCTATCAATTAGTGTATCTGGTTAGTAGGTTTTATCTACTTGGACTTGAGTTTTGTGCAAGGTGATAGATATGAATCAATTTGCATTCTTCTAATGTAGAATTCAGTGAGACAGCATCATTTGTTGAAGATATTTTATTTTTTTTCATTGTATAATTTGGATTTTTTGTTGAAAATCAGTGCCCATGGGTGTGGGGATTTACATATGGGTCTTTGATTTGATTCATTATTCACCTGTCTGACTTTTAATGCTAATACCACTTAGTTTTTATTATATAGCTCTGTAGTATATTTGAATCAAGATGATGATATTATAATTTTTTATTATATATGATTTTTTATTATCTGCTTTTGTTTTTTCATATGACATTAAATATTTTCTTTCAAGGTTTGTAAAGGGTTGTGTTGGGAATTTAATGGGAAATGCACTGAATTTGTAGATTGATTTTGGTGAGATTGATATTTTTGCTATGTTAATGCTAAGACCCATGAGAATGGGAGATTGTTTATATCTTCTCCAATTTCTTCTTCAAGACTTTGATGTTTTTAATCATACAGGTTTCACTTGCTTGGTTAGAGTTAAACGAAGTATTTTTATATATTGTAGGTATTGTGAAAGGTGTGTTTTGATTTCCATTCGTTTGTCATTTGTTTTAGGAGGGTACTGATTTTTTTAATTAACCCTGTATCCTTCAATGAAAGTTTATACTGTGGAGTTCATGGTGGAATTTTAAAGAATGTATTTAGGGCACTCTCATATCCTCTACAAGTACCTTTACTTCTTTCCAATTTACACCCCCCTGATCTCCAGTTTTTATTGCTCTAGTAAGAATTCAATTATTATATTGAATAGATATGAAGAAAGTGGAAATCGTTTGTTCCGATTTTAGTGGAATTACTTTGAGTTCTCTCATTTGTATGTTGGTAAGGCTTGCTGTAAATAGCCTTTATTATGGTTACAGGAAGCATAAGAACACCAAAGAGATTGGACAGAAAAGAAATTCCCTTGGCACATAAAATCAAAAACTAAATTTTAAGAAAGAATATTAACAGCTAAAATGGGAAAAGTCAGTGGTGTGGGAGAATTGTCTGTATTCTGTAATCATGTTAAACATAAAATGTTGATTGGCAGGAGGAAATATAGGTGGAAAAAGAAGAAGTAGAAATGATGTAATGAGAACAGAAGAATTCTGGGAAGAGGAATGATTCCTCCCACTCCTGCCCAGACCACTGATGGAGGGGGATTGCCCCACTGAAAAGGTAGTGAAAGGAAAGCAGAAAATGGGTGAATCAAGATTGAGAAAGTGAGAGTAGAGCTAATGGGCAATCAGTTTATAATATGGAGATATGATGATTTTTTGGGGTAAATAGTTGTGGGGATGGTGGGAGGATAAAAACCCCAACAACAAACAAGACAGACCCCTCATGTTACAAGTCAAAGAACAGATAAAGGAATATTAGAATTAACCATTTCTCAATGGAGACCTCTAAAGAGAAGAGAAGATGTGCTGCAGATAAGGAAAATAGATGTAGCAGACTACTATAAGCAAAACTCTGATAAAATAGATGGATAAAAAGTATATTCTATGATAAAGTTAAATTTAAACAGTATCTATCTCTAAATACAGCCCCAAAGTAGGTGCTAGAAGGAAAACTTTTAACCCAAGGAATTTAATTACACCCACGAGAACAAAGGGAATAAAAATTCAGACCAGCAAAATTAAAAGAAGGGGAGCACAAACACACACACACACAGACACACACATGCAACACATACACATACACTACACCACCACCACAACCACCAACAGCAACATGATGGATGAAAAATAAGGAAATTCACCAAAAGAAAAAGACAGACTAATAGAATATATATGAAACAGTATTTGGCTGGCTATTTGTTCATCCTTCCAAGTCATTATCATAATCCCTCTGTAGTGTCTCTATTCTCTAAGATTATTGGCATACTTGGAATATACATATGTATATAACATCAGAAGGACATCCCACACCATTGCCTTTTCCAGCTGCTGTATTCAGTTCCTGCTTGGATGTGATCTGTGAGTCTACCCCTAAATAAATAACCCTTTATTATACTAAATAAATGTCATCTTCACCAATGGAGAAAATAACTCTATTTGTCAGTACAAATATATATGATAAGACTCCATACAGGGTCCTTCAAGAGAAGGGGGTAATTTTGCTCTTTGAAAAGCTTGTTGTAGCCCTGGTTCTAGTGATAGGCTCTCAGACCAACACTTCTTTGGGCTAAGTAATTCCAATTTTTATCTATACTTTTTTCTTTGCAGGAGTCAGCAAAGTAGGTTTAGGGGGATAATTTTAGCTAATTACTATTTTAAAGAAATTATACATTAATGACTAGGCTTTTGTTTTTTTAATTACTGTTTAAAAACAACAGGACTTAGGGTTGTATTGTAAAGTGTTTGTTGACATATGAGAAGTCCTGGATTCAATTCTCTTGCCCATAAAACAGTAACAAAAACAATAAAGGGTTGGAAAATGGCTCAGATGGTTAGAGATCATTGCAAAGGCCCATGGAGTTATGATAGTACCAGTCATTTATTTTTATGACACATGTCAGTAATGCTGAAAAATGAAGTTGGTAGTGGTCTTACATTGCATATCTTTGTAACTTGATGAACTCTGACCTTTACAGTTTTTAATTCTCAATCGCTGACATAAAAAGTTGCTATTTTTTTGAGACAGGGTTAAGATACAGCTCTAGTAGTGGAAACAAGTAACTGCCTCCAACTCATAGTATTGGGGTATCAAACCCTAAACTCAGATCATAAGGAACACATACAGCAGGTGAAAACTGACTAAAAGGGTCTGAGAGTGAAGAATCAGCTTTATACATGTTTCTTTCTCATGTCTCTTTATTCTTCCAATGCCTCTCCAAAGTTCTATTTTTGATGTTCTCTCTCAATGTTTTCACAATCCCACAAGGTTTCTAGTTTATATGCCTACACAAACACAACTGACAATTCTTTGTAATAGCAAGGATACCAAGCATAAATTTTACAGGGCCAAGAAATCAGATAAGGCTTGACAAAGCAGGCACCTGTTAGCTTTACTTATGTCACACAGGGGACGTGACTACGAAGTGCATGGGCATATCTGAAAAGAGTAAATAAAGGAAGGGGTATTATTTTAAGAGGGGGAAAGGGAGTTATGTGTAAACTACATTTGGGGTTAGTTAAGCTTGAAGTTTGCAGTTGGAAATGTAGAAAAAGAGGAAAGAAATGTAGTGTTGGGCAGTCTCTAAGTACTTTATTCCGTGGTGGCAGGGAACACAGTTTGTGGTAACCGTGGAAAGCATCACATGGGAGAGGTAAATGGATGGTGGTGGGGGAAGTCCTTTTTTGTATATGTGTTGCTTTTACTGGTTAATGAATAAAGAAGCTTATTTGGCCTTTGCTAGGGAAGGATAGGAGCTAGGTGGGAAAACTTAACTGAATTCCCTGGGAGAAAGTAGGCAGAGTCAGGGGAGAATATAGCGCACAAAGATAGACAACTAATGGAATATCATAAGACACTATGTGACGAACACAGATTAATAGAAATTGGTTAATTTTAGATGTTAGAACCTAGCTGAAAAAATACACTTAAGCTATTGGCCAAACAGTATTGCAAATAATATAGCTTCTGTGTGATTTCAGGTTGAGCAGTTGGGGATGAAAGAGAAGTCTCCATCTACAAAACAGCATGCCATGTGGGCTAGCTACATCCACAGAAAACCTGGGAGAGCTTGGGAAGGAATTAAGACATAAAAAAAAAAAAGCCCAGAGTTAAGCATGCTTCAATTGGTAGCAGCATTTTTTCTCGGATGGATTCTGTTTGGTAGACACAAGCAGAGGCACAATTCATTTTAAGAAAAACGCTCCCTGCTTCAGCATTAGCAACAAGAACTGCATGGTTCCTTTAAGAAGGCTTCCTGGTTATGCTAGTTGCACAAACAGCTCTGTTCTTTCAGGAGTACAAGCACTTGAATGGAGTTTGTGGACAGCTGATGCAAGGGTAGCAGCATGGGCTAACCGCACACCAGAGGAGGTGGATAGCAGGGTTCTGCCAAGTGGTCCAAAGCTGGTGGTAAGTACTCCTACCATATTGGAAGTTGGGAGAGGTAGAGACATTGCTTACATTTAAAATACATTTTGTCAGAAAAAGATTTCAGATACACAATAAGGACAAATTCAGATGAAAAGAGACCTCTAAATGGGTTACAGTGTGTGGAAAAAAATAATGTAGATAGGCTTGGGAATGAGAAGAAAATGAGCATAGAGAGTTAAAAAAAAGTAAATGTTTTTTTAAAAATAAAACAAAGTTTTGAGCCGGGCGGTGGTGGCACACGCCTTAATCCCAGCACTCGGGAGGCAGAGGAGGGGATCTCAGGAGTTGAGACAGCCTGGTCTACAGAGCTAGTTCAGGACAGGCTCCAAAGCCACAGAGAAACCCTGTCTCGAAAAACCAAAACAAAACAAACAAACAAACAAACAAAAAAAACAAAGTTTAAAGAGAAGAGAAAGATAGTATAGATTAAGGGGCAAAAAATAAGATGTATAGATGGAATATAAAGAGAATCTGGATTATGTAATATGTGTTTTTTTGGAATTTTTTTTTGACTGTGAATGAATTAAGTACAGAGAGACATTTCATTGTATATGTGCTGATGCCCAAATGAGAAAGATTTATTTTTCATGGGCCTTTTCAGAATTCAAAACACCAATAATATATATCAAGATTATAAGTTAAATGAAAAGTATCAAGTATAGCAGAACATGAGGGAGTTAACCAATAATTAATATACTGCTGAGGTTTTAGGATTAATCCTAATATGGAAAAAGGGGAGCACTATGGTACTAGTGTTTTACTGAAAGGATAGTGATTATTAAAAGGCAGGTATGCTCAAATCTTTGCATGTTGTTTTTTGACTGGAATACCCCTGTGAGTTAGCTTAGAGATTTATCTCACTGTATTTTCGTTGCATAACCCTGTGGCCTCCACAGCACAACTCACGACTCTCTTGCTTCTTCCTTACCTTCCAAGTGCTGAGATTAAACAAGAACATACCACACCGACTGGTGTTAAGAACTGTGCACAAGAAAAGACAGCATGATAGGACGAGATGGGCAGGGCAAGGCAAGAATTCACCCAATAATCTGAAAAGCAAATATGAAAACACCAGAACCCAATGATCTCACAACGGAAGGACTTGAACACCCTAACACAGAAGAAGTGGAAAAAATGACTTTATGAAAGCAATAGAGTCCCTTAAACAACATGTAAAAAACACTTATAGAAATAGAGGAGAAGTATGACAAAAAGTTTGAAGAAGTGAGTAAAAAGGTTGAAGAAATGAGTAAATACGCACATGAGACCCTGGGGAAAAGAGTTCAAGAATTGAAAACTGAAATGGAAGTAAGGAAGAAATCACAGACTGAGGACCAGCTGGATATGGAAAATCTAAGTAACGAACAGAGTCTACAGAAACAAGCATAATCAATAGAATACAAGAGATAGAAGAAAGAATTCAGATTCTGAGGACAACATAGAGAAAATAAATGCATGATCAAAGAAATAGCAAAGCCAACAAATATCATAAAAACACTCAGAAATATGGGAACAATAAAAAGACCTAACATAAGAATAATAGGGATAGAAGAAGGAGAAGAATCACAGCTCAAAGGCCCAGAAAATATTTTTTAAAAAATTATGGAAGAAAACCCAACATAAAGAAAGACATTCCTTTGAATATCCAAGAAGCATACAGAACACCAAACAGACTGGATCATAGAAAAACATCCCCTCGCCATATAATAATCAAAACACAAAATATACAGGTTAAAGAAAGAATATTAAGAGCTGCAAAAGGAAAAGGGGTAAGTAACTTATAAAGGTAAACCAACTCAGACTTACACCTGACTTCTCTATGGAAACTATGAAAGCCAGAAGGTACTGGATAGAGGTTCTGCAAAACTAAGGGATATGGATGCAAACCCAAACTACTATAACCAGCCAAGCTATTGTTCACATAATGGAGAAAACAAGACTTTCCAAGATAAGAACAAATTTAAACAATATGGGAGCCACAAACCCAGCCCCTACAGAAAATAATAGAAGGAAAATACAACCTAAGGAATCTAGCATTGCCAACACTGCCTACAATAACTCAGGGCCTAGGAACCTTACTGCACACCTCAAAGAAGGAGAGACAAAATAACAAAACAATAAAAGAGTAAACAACACGGTCATTAGTATCACTTAATATTAATGGCCTCAATTCACCCCATAAAAAGACAGGTAAGGGATTGGATAGAAAAAGGACCCAACATTCTGTGTTTGCAAGAAACACATCTCAACCACAAAGACAGGCATCTACTCAGAGAGGTAAAGGGTTGGGAAAAGGTGTTTAAGCTAAAATGGTCTAAGAAAAAAGGGATAAATTTCTAACAAAACTGACTTAAACTAAAGTAATCAGAAGAGATTGAGATGGACACTTTATATCATAAAGGAACAATCATCAGGATGAAGTCTCAATTCTGAAATATCTAGGCCCCCAACATAAAAGCACCCACCTATGTAAAAGAAAAATTACTAGAACTCAAGGCAGATAAACCACACACACTAAATGGAGAAATAACCCTCTCCATTGGACAGTAATAGACAGAAAAATAGAGAATTAAGAGAATTACTGGAGGTAATGAAGCAAATGGACTTAACAGACATCTATAGAACATTCCACCCAAAAAGGAAAGAATATAATTCTCTCTGCAGCTCATGGAACCTTTCTCAAAAATTGACCACATACTCGAAAACAAAGGAAACTCACAGATATAAAAAATATAGTGTCACCTGTGTCTTATCAGATCACCACGATGAAGTAGAAGGAATAACAATGCTAGCCCCAGAAAGGAAAACAGGAAAGAAAGTCAACTATGAACCACACAGGGTAAGGAAGAAATTAAGAAAGAAATTAAAGTTTCCTTGAATTTAATGAAAATAAAGAGACAACATACTCAAACCTATGGGACACATTGAAAGCAGTAAGAGGAAAGTTATAGCACTAAGTGCCCACTTAAAGAAAACAGAGAAAGATACATTGAGGACTTAACAGCACACCTGAAAGCTCTAGAAAAGAAAGAAGCAGATGCGCCCAGGAGGAGTAGAAGACTGGAAATAATCAAACTGAGGGCAGAAATCAACAAAATAGAAACACAGAAAACAGTAAAGAATAATGAAACAAAAAGTGTTTTTGAGAAAATCAACAAGATCGACAAACCCCATCCAAACTAATTAAACAACAGAGAGAGAACACGCAAATAAATAAGATCAGCAATGAAAAGGGGGACATAACCACAGACACAGAGGAAATTCAGAGAATCATTAGATCTTACTACAAAAGCCTGTATGCCACAAAACTGGAAAAATGCAAAAGAAATGGACAGTTTTTTAGATAAGTACCACATACCAAAGCTAAACCAAGACCAGGTGAACGATCTAAATAGACCGGTTAGTCGCGAAGAACTAGAAACTGTTATCAAAAATCTCCCTACCAAAAAAAGCCCAGGACTGCGGCGAACTCCCTGGCCAGCAGGAAAGAACAGCCACACGACGAGGATTCTTCTCAAATCACGCTTTATTGGAGCCTCTTGGTTGAAGGGAGAGCAGAAAGCGAGGAGCCCCAAGCTCTGAGCTATAGCTGCTTATATAGGGATTCTGCCTAGCAACCTTTGATACTTTGATACCTTAACTGCCTTTCCGGAGACCCACCGGCAGGAAAGAAAGCAGGGGAACATCCTGTCAATTACAGACCACAAGGAAGTTCCCTGCCGGTCAGGGGAAGTGTGGGCAGCTAGATCATAACTCATCCTGTTTTCTGGTGGAAGAAACTGCAACCTTAATATGGAGTTATCAAGTGAGGCTGGGGCCAAATGCCATTTTATAATGGCAGCCACTCAAATCGGCTCCCTGCAGTTCCCCCCTTTTTGTTTTTCTCTGTAGGCCAGTGAGAAGGTCTTACTCCTGTTCAGGTCCTCACCTCATGATGCGAGGACCGATCAAAGGAGGCCCAAAACTCCTGGTACTCCTTCTCCCGTGCAATGGAATAAACTCCTGGGAGGTGCAAAGGCAGTACTTCAGAGTAAAAATGCATACCTTCCTCAGTGCAATGGAGAATTTCTCCCTGAGAGTGCAAAGGCTATCGCAAGGAACAAACCTACTGGCCCTTTTAGGACAGATAACCATACTTGGGGTGAAATGCCTTTCTCCAAAGTGGCTAACGTTCGTAGAACCACAACCTTATCTCGAGATGTCTGAGCTCGGGGGCAGCATTTTAGCCATAGGCAGATTATACATCCCTAAACAAACAAAAAAAAGAAAAAGAGGGGGGGGGGGGCTTCTCACTGTTGTGGGGAACCACCCCCTCAAGTCAAGCCCACCACCAAAATGTCATCTCCCCGGAAAGTCAAGATCGAAGGAGAAGCTGGAGCACACAGCCTCTGAGGGGGGAAGGAACAGCCCCCTCCCAAGGTAGTGACCCAGGAAGCCTGCAGCCAAACTGAGCTTGCTGCTCCAAAGGAATCCACCAGCGCGTCATCCTCTAAGCAAAGTTCAAAAGCACCAGATGGTGAAACACCACATGCCAAGTGTCAAACAGGTTCAGCTGGGGCCTGTGAAATTGAAGTGGGTACCAGACAGAACACAGCAGCAACATCCCCTTGAAGGATTCAGCAGTCGAGCCAGGGTCACAAGAAGCTGCTTCAAAAAACGGGGAAAAACCGCGGCATTGTGGTGAACAGGAACAGTGAATCCCAGTATGTCTATCAGTGCCTGCAGCCAAAGCAGCAGTGCTAACAGTCTTCCAGATGCCTCGGATGACAAGAGTGAGCTTGACATGATGGAGGGGAGACCATACAGTGATGTCTAATAGTTCTGCCATCCTGGAACAAGAGCATCGGATTCACAGTCTCCACCTCAAGTGTCCCGTCAGGCAACCATACGAACGGCATCACTGGTCCAATTATTTTCACAACTTTGTAGATTCTGGCTCCAGAAAATCCCTCAAGATCGAGAGATGAAGAAACTTCTTTTCCAGGATGACACACAATCGGGCCAGCGGTAGAAGCACAGGAAGAAGAGGAGGAGCAAGATTGGCCGAACAGGAGCAGGGGCACCGAGGCCAGCGCCGCGGATAGCAGAGGTTGCGGGGAACGAGAGGTGTGGCATGGAGCTCCGGGCAACCGGTCTGCCTTGCGCTGCTGTGGGGGTTGCGCGCTGGCAGCCATGGTACCTATTGGGCAGTGTCTGTCCCAGGCGGGCTACGAGATGGTTGCCGATGCCCGCCAAGCCTGCTTGCGAGGATTCTTCAAGTCTGAGGAAGCGTCTGAAAGCCCTTGCCTGGAGTGTCCAGAGTATACCTTGCTGTCAGACGAGGGTGCCACCCCTGCCAGTGTTAAGAAGGCAGACAGTATTCTCCATCTCTGCTCCGCTCGAATCCGGATTGTCAGCGCCATCATCATCAGGAACAGCAGTGGCATCATCTTCGACCGGATCAGCAGTATCAGTATCCTGAAGAGCGGTGGGATCATTGTCATGATGGACTTCAACAGTTCTGGTCAGGCGGCTCGGGACCCAATGAGGCACTTCTCGATCCTGGGGAAAAAACACAAATAGCTCCCCCTGGACCTTCGGATAACGGGGTCCGGGCCATACCATTTATTATCTAACACATCCTTCCACATCACTTTCCCTGCCCCTTCCGGGGGAGGTGTGGGCGTGTCGGTCGGCTGCCGTACGACCTTTGTCATCTGTTATCAAAAAATTAAGAGTAAAAAGGGCCATAGCAATCCTATTCCTGGGGGAGGCAGTCTCGGCCATTCCCCCTTTTTGTTTTTCTCTGCCTGCTCCTGTCATTAGGAGTGGCTTTCTCAGCTGAGTGCATAGAAGACACCCTTTCTCCCTCGTGGCACCTCTTTAGCTTCCCTAGCAACCCAGCTGATCCTGTTTCTGCTCTGAAAGGGCCCGCTTAAACCATGTTTTAGGGAATTTGGGCGTTGTCAATCTCTCTGGCTACTTCCTGCTGGAGCGGGGATGTTGCGTTCTTACTGCCATTTTCCAGTCGTCTGGACCTGGGCCTAAGTGTGGAGGTGTGGCAACGAGGGGAGCAGCCCACGGTTGCCCTGGGCTGGGACAGAGGTTCAGGCCAACAGATCTTATCCTGTGCTGCGCTTCTATGCCCTGAAACAAGTCCCGGTGTTTGCAGCTTCACAGACCCTCAGTGCTGCTTGGCTGTGGAGCTACCTAGAGCTCCTTGGCCTTGGAGCCGCAGCTGCTCACACTCCATTGCAAACTCTGGAGGCCTCGGTAACTCAAACCAAATGAATATCACTCCCTTCCTTAGCGTACCTTGTTCAGTGGCAGAATTTAGCTCTCTACCAAGCTTATCCCAGGATGACACATTAAGATTGCCAGAGACAGCAAACCAAGAAGCAATTGTGTCATTCTCAGCTAAAAACCTTTCCAAAGTGCTCCATAACAGCTCATTGAGAGCCAAAAAAATTGGGTGCAAAAGATGAAGCGCCCATTTGACAACCCGTTTGACAACCCGTTTGACTTTTTAAGACCCGTTTGACGTTTACAACCTGTCCGGTTTTGACATTTGCGCTGTCCGCTGTGGTAGTGGAGTCTACTACCCCACTCTCCCTTCTTCTACCGGTGAGAGCGGAAAACCCACTTTTGTCATGGATCCCCAGCCTTACCTGGAGACTGTCTTGAGTTTCTTTTTTTTAGGTATACCTTTTATGTTTATTTTCAGTCTAGACCTGCCTAAGTCCCCCCCCTTTTAAATCAGACTCTGATAGGCTGTCCTGGTGTGCTTGCAGTTCCTTCTTTTTCCAGTGCAACCAAAAGCAGCACAGAAAAACGACAATGACGAGGGCCACAAAGATCAAGCAAAATACCTCAGGAGAACCCAGCAATCATCATACTTGGGAGACTCACCGACGTCGCGCTCCGCGTGTCGAGTTCTGAATCCTATTCGGCCCCTCACTCGGTACCAAAGCTTGTCCCAGCGTCCCAGGATTTCGGCACCAGTTGCGGCGAACTCCCCGGCCAGCAGGAAAGAACAGCCACACGACGAGGATTCTTCTCAAATCACGCTTTATTGGAGCCTCTTGGTTGAAGGGAGAGCAGAAAGCGAGGAGCCCCAAGCTCTGAGCTATAGCTGCTTATATAGGGATTCTGCCTAGCAACCTTTGATACTTTGATACCTTAACTGCCTTTCCGGAGACCCACCGGCAGGGGAAAGAAAGCAGGGGAACATCCCGTCAATTACAGACCACAAGGAAGTTCCCCCTGCCGGTCAGGGGAAGTGTGGGCAGCTAGATCACAACTCATCCTGTTTTCTGGTGGAAGAAACTGCAACCTTAATATGGAGTTATCAAGTGAGGCTGGGGCCAAATGCCATTTTATAATGGCAGCCACTCAAATCGGCTCCTGCACAGGACCAGATGGTTTCAATGCAGAATTCTACCAGAACTTCCAAGAAGAGCTAATACCTATACTCCTAATGTATTTCACAATATAGAAGCAGAAGAGTCATTGCCAAATTCCTTTTACGAAGCCAAAGTTACCCTGATACCAAAAAACCACACAAAGACCCAACCAAGAAAGAGAATTATAGGCCTATTTCACTCATGAATATCGACGCAAAAATTCTCAATAAAATACTGGCAAACCGAATCCAAGAACACATTAGGAAAATTATCCATTATGATCAAGTAGGCTTCATCCCAGAGATGCAGGGCTGGTTCAACATACGCAAATCTATCAATGTAATCCACCATATAAATAAACTGAAAGAAAAAAACCATATGATCATTTCATTAGATGCTGAAAAAGCATTCGACAAAATTCAACACCCCTTTATGATAAAGGTCTTGGAGAGATTAGGGATACAAGGGTCATACCTAAATATAATAAAAGCTATTTACAGCAAGCCGACAGCTAACATTAAATTGAACGGAGAAAAACTCAAAGCCATCCCACTAAAATCAGGAACAAGACAAGGATGTCCACTCTCTCCATACCTCTTCAATATAGTTCTTGAAGTTCTAGCAATTGCAATTAGACAACATAAGAGGATCATAGGGGATTCGTATTGGAAAGGAAGAAGTTAAGCTTTCGTTATTTGCAGATGATATGATAGTATACATAAGCGACCCCAAAAACTCTATCCAAGAACTCCTACATCTGATAAACGCCTTTAGTAATGTGGCAGGATACAAGATCAACTCCAAAAAGTCAGTGGCCTTCCTATACACTAAGGATAAGGAAGCAGAGAGGGAAATTCAGAGAAGCATCACCTTTCACGATAGCCACAAATAGCATAAAATATCTAGGGGTAACCCTAACCAAGAAAGTGAAAGATCTATTTGACAAGAACTTTAAGTCTTTGAAGAAAGAAATTGAAGATGACACCAGAAAATGGAAGGATCTCCTTGCTCTTGGATTGGGAGGATCAACATAGTAAAAATGGCAATTCTACCAAAAGCAATCTACAGATTCAATGCAATCCCCATCAAAATACCATCAAAATTCTTCACAGATCTGGAGAAGACAATAATCAACTTTATATGGAAAAGCAAAAAACCCAGGATAGCCAAAACAATCTTATACAATAAAGGATCGTCTGGAGGCATTACCATCCCTGACTTCAGACTCTATTACAGAGCTGCAGTATTGAAATCAGCTTGGTATTGGCATAAAAACAGAGAAGTCGACCAATGGAATCGAATAGAAGACCCTGACTTTAACCCACAAACCTATGAACACCTGATTTTCGATAAAGGAGCTAAAAGTATAAGCAATGGAAAAAAGAGGAAAGCATCTTCAACAAATTGTGCTGGCAAAACTGGAAGTCAATCTGTAGAAGAATGAAAAATAGATCCATATCTATCACCATGCACAAAACTCAAGTCCAAGTGGATTAAAGACCTCAATATCAGTCCGAACACGCTGAACCTGATAGAGGAGAGAAAGTGGGAAGTACTCTACAACAAGTGGGCACAGGAGACCACTTCTACGTATAACCCCAGCAGCACAAACAGTAAGGGACTCATTGAATAAATGGGACCTACTGAGACTGAGAAGCTTCTGTAAAGCAAAGGACACTGTTGCTAAGACAGAAAGGCAACCCACTGACTGGGAGAAGATCTTCACCAACCCCGCAACTGACAAAGGTCTGATCTCCAAAATATATAAAGAACTCAAGAAACTAGACCGTAAAAAGGCTAATCAACCCATTTATAAAATGGGGCACTGAGCTGAACAGAGATCTCTCAACAGAAGAAGTTCAAATGGCCAAAAGACACCTAAGGTCATGCTCAACTTCCTTAGCGATCAGGGAAATGCAAATCAAGACAACTTTAAGATACCATCTTACACCTGTCAGAATGGCGAAAATAAAAAACACCAATGATAGCCTTTGCTGGAGAGGGTGTGGAGAAAGGGGCTACACTCATCCATTGCTGGTGGGAATGCAAACTTGTGCAACCACTTTGGAAAGCAGTGTGGAGGTTTCTCAGGAAATTTGGGATCAACCTACCCCTGATCCAGCTACGCACTCTTGGGAATATACCCAAGAGAGGCCTTATCATACAACAAAAGAATGCTCTACTATGTTCATAGCAGCACTGTTTGTAATAGCCAGAACATGGAAACAACCTAGATGCCCTTCAATTGAAGAATGGATGAAGAAAGTATGGAATATATACATATTAGAGTACTACTCAGCAATAAAAAACAAGGACTTCCTGAAGTTTGCAGGCAAATGGATGGAAATAGAGAACACGATCCTGAGTGAGGTAAGCCAGACCCAAAAAGAGGAACATGGGATGTACTCACTCATATTTGGTTTCTAGACATAAACAAAGGCCAATGAGCCTCTAATACGTGATCTTAGAGAAGCTAAATAAGAAGGAGAACCCAAAGAAAAACATAAAGGCATCCTCCTGAATATCAACCTTCATCAGGCGATGAAAGGAGACAGAGACAGAGACCCACATTGGAGCACCGGACAGTAATTCTCAAGGTCCAAATCAGGAGACGAAGGAGAGTGAGCACGAGCAAGGAACTCAGGAACGCGAGGGGTGCACCCACACACGGAGACAATGGGGATTTTCTACCAGGAACTCACCAAGGCCAGCTGACCTGGGTTTGAAAAAGCCTGGGATAAAACCGTCTTGGGGAAAAAAACATAGAGACAATGAGGACTACTGAGATCTCAAGAACAAAGGCAATGGGTTTTTGATCCTACTGCACGTATTGCTTTGCTGGGAGCCTAGGCAGTTTGGATGTCACCTTACTTGGACCTGGATGAGGTGGGTGGTCCATGGACTTCCCACAGGGCAGGGAACCCTGATAACTCTTTGGGCTGACGAGGGAGGGGGACTTGACTGGGGGGAGGGGGAGGGAAATGGGAGGCTGCGGTGGGGAAAAGACAGAAATCTTAAATAAATAAATAAATTTAAAAAAAAATTTAAAAAAAAAAAGAACTGTACACATGGTGCTCTTGCATTGCTTCTCCTACAAATGTTTATTTCACTCACATGTACAAGACTGTGTAGATTACCTTCTTGTCCTGAAGAAGAGATGATATTTTTCTGTCACCAATCTAAAGGTGATGGGATCTGAGAAAGTGGGACCAGTAAATGAAGGAGGCTAAAGTCTTATGTAATAGCCCACTTCATTCAGAGCCTGAGACAATTTATACTCTGAGACAATTTTTACATAAGTAAAATTCTTGTGAGTTCAAGTTGGATGCAATCACAAGGACATGCCACATGTGGTAAAAACATATTTTTCACAAAGGTATAAAAGGATAATTTAAACACTTAATTGAATAACAACAGCAAGCAATAATGAGTAATCTGAAATAAACTCATTTCTATCTGCAATATCTGGCAGGGAGGGCATGAAAATACATTCCAACAACAATTCTGTGTTGTGAAGAAACAGGTCACAAATCTCTTGTCTTGTTTCCTTGGAGTGTTCTCACATGCAATTAGAATTCTCTTTAGATGACTCTTGAGAGGCTAAAAAAGAAATGAAGGGAAATAGCTAAGAAGAGAGTGGAGAAATAGCCTTGCCTTCACACATCAGTGTTTCTACCCTTGATCTTTCCACATTACAAATGGTAATTTTTGTTTTGCTTCTATTTATTCTGTATATGTGACTATATGTCAGATGTGTGCAGAGTGGTAGAGACCAGAAGAGGCTGGAGCTACAATTAGACATGAGTGCTGGACACTGAATTCAAATCTTCTAGAAGAAAGAGTCTCCACTAATGAGCCATTTGTTTGTTTCTTTCCCTCTACCATTTAAAAATTAATTTTTGACATGGGATACCATTATATACTCCACAGCCCAGGCTAGCCTCGAACTTGTGAGTCTCCTGACTTCCCAAGTGTTGCATATGTAGGCCTGTGCCACCACACTTGGCTTCATTATTTTTTTTCTTTATCTCCTCTGGAATAGTGCAAAAGAATTGATAGTGAATTAAGATACCTGTTTTCATATGTCAAGACCAAAGGGATTCTGAGGGCTGAGGTCACAGGTATATTCAGTAACATCTGTCCAGTCCTGTTCACATACAGGATCCCTGAAAATCTGTTTTTGTCCACACAGAAGCAGCCTTCAAGTCTCATTGTCATGGCATGCATTGTGTTCTTGGGGATTTAAACCAATTTAAGCTGAATTCAGCCATAAAGAAAGAAAACCTTCCCATCTAAGCACTATATGAGGACCTGCTTGCTTGTCCCTTTCCATGAAAGTGGTGCTTTTCATCCTCAGTATGGATTGCCTTCCCTTTTCTGTTTTATCCAGACTTGGCTAATGGCATGCTCATTGTTTGCTTTGTGCTCACATTTAAACGGTCCTTTCCCATACATCCTTTATCATTCTTCTATCTGAGTGCCATATTGGTCTCCACAGGTGACTTTCTAGCTCCAGTCATGCTACACACAGTAACAGATGCCTTCCCTACTGTGTTACTACTAGACATAAGGAGGATGCTTCAGGGGACCTGTGCCTGCACGTGTCTCTGTCCATGGTTCTGAATCACCACTCCCTGCCATCATGGATTTGGTTGGTGTGTTGGCTACTTTTTGCTTTGAAATGTTTGCATCCCTTTCATCTCCTTCTCCAGTGCAATTCATGGTCAAGGACTTCCAGTGCCATTCTTACACACATAGTATACAAACACCATTTTAAATCTAGAACACATCAGGAAGGATGCTATGTGTGGACATTGAAATAATGAACTCAGCCTACTGCTGCTTTCTGAATTTAATCAAAACTTAAAAGAAAATATTGAGTGTAGATAACTTTGAGCTCATTTTCCTCAAAGTTTTCTTTCCTAGTCACCTTTATTTATTAAAAATGTTAGATTTATTATTTATTATTTACTTTTATGTATGGGTGGTTTACCCGAATGTATGTCTGCGTACCACATGCATGTCTGGTGTCTGCAGAAGCCAGAAGAAAGGATCAGATCTTCTGGAACTGGAGTTAGAGACAGATGTGAGGCACCATGTGGGTTCTAAGTATTGAAGCTGAGTCCCTCTACAAGAACACTATGCTTTCTCTCTAGCTCTGAATTACTGAACTTTACACACTGAAAACTCCTGCACAGGCCAGAAGAAGGTGTCCAATCCTCTGGAACTGGAATTGCAGACAATATTAGCCACCATATGGGGTGCTGGGAACTGAACCCAGATCCTCTGCCAGAGGAACCAGTACTCTTAACCATAATGCTAGCCTTTCAGAGAATTTTTTAAAAGATGTAATTTATTATTATAATTTTAATTATGTGTGTCTGCATATGGGTCTATGGGTAACTGGAGTTACAGATGGTTGTTAGCTGCTATATGGTTGCTAGGAATCAAACCTATGTCCTCTGCTAGAACAAATATTAATCCATAACGCTAGACTTCCAGAGAATTTTTAAAAAGATGTAATTTATTATTATAATTTTAATTATGTGTATGCATATGTGTGTGTGCATGTGGGTCTATGGGTAACTGAGTTACAGATGGTTGTTAACTGCCATATGGTTGCTGGGAATCAAACCTATGTCCTCTGCTAGAACAAATATTGATCTTAACCACTGAGCACTCTCTCCAGCACCACTTGCACTGAATTTTATAGTTGTTTATTATGGAGACAGAGAACCTAAAGGGCAATTGAAAAAATCCCCACCCCCTGAACCCAGACAAAGCCTTGCTGTGTTATTCAGGCATGGCTCACACTTCTGTGCCCAAATGATCCTCCCACTTCAGGAAACCAAGTGGTTGGAAGTATAGTCCTGAATTACCATGACCAGCTATATTTTAAATAGAACATTTGTTGAGAATAATAGGTATATCAGAATCTGTGCACAAAATATCTACTCTATCTTGGAAATATATAATCTAAAAAGAAGTTGCATGAAGAGAGTAAATAAAGTTTTTTGTTTTAGGTGAACAAGTCTGTGTGGTCATACAGTCTCTGAAACTGTGTTACAGGCTCTTAGAGACTCCTGATGTATATTCCCTATACTTTTGTGTATATTGGGAAAGCATAAAGTTTTAAAGCTTGGCATAATAATGCATGCATATAATCCCAGCACTAAGGAGTCTGAGACATGAGGAGCATCCAGAATCTTAGGCCATCTTGGTCTACATAGTGAGTTCTAGGCCAGCCAAGGTTATATAGTGAGATTTTTTGTTGTAGAAAGCAAGAACTTCAATTCCAGAAGATCCAGTAGCATGAGTCAATTAGTGCTAATGGACTAGACATTGTTGATATATTCATTGCCTGGACATATTTTTATAGAGTTACCATAATTACTGTAGTATAGTTTTACTTATATTAGTTATAACCTTCCTTTTTAATTTTTCAAGAAAAAGGGGGAAATGTGGTGATATCTTGTTTGTACAAATAAAGCTTGCTTGAAGACTCAGAGTGGAGCTAGCCACAAATAACCATAAAGGTCTGGAGGTTTACTGACAGACAGGAAGTGATTATGGCTGGGTGAAGAAAGGAAGTGATAGGAAAGAAACAGGAATTAGTGTTTTTATTGAGAAGTGAGTAGATAAGGTAGTTTATTTGGCTCCTTGCCTCCTCCGATATCTCAGTGTTTTCCCTAATATTTAACTTGGGGCTTTTGTTATTAAGTCCGATTAAAACTTGTGCTACAGGATGCCCTGGACCTGAAGTACAGACAATTGTGATTCCACCATGTGTCCTATTCTTACACAACCTGAATGAGTTGCGTAACTATAATACCTTCTAATTCTTTATAATACCTTCTATTGTTTTTCTAGAAAATGTAATTATGATTTGTTTATGAGATTGGAAGAATGTTAATCTGAGTATTTCATTGCTGTAAAAATATTCCTATAAATTCATTGTTCTGTTAGCCACATATGGTTTAATTTTCCTCTCGGACCTCTGCCAAATTTGAGCATCATGCTGTTTAAGTGAGGTAAAGTTTAATCCCTAAAAGCTGAGCATTTGACTCTGAAGAGGCCAATTTGGATGCCAAGATTCTGGTGCAATTATTGTGAAATCCACACCTATGTCTACAATGCTGCCAATGGTAATGTCATTTATTCATATTTTTTATTTTGGTCTGTTGTTATCAATAGAAGTTTGCCAAAATATATTTATGATTTATGAATTTTTCATAACTTTCTATCATGCAGAGCAGTATGTTTTTATTATAGGCACTAGGTTTTTAATTGGAATTTCCTCCATAGTTACAGGAAAATGACTGAACCTGAATTTTGGCATGGAGGCTGTGAGGGGCCTCAAGAAGTCCAGACGAAAAAGTGTTACTTGTTAACCTATAGTTGGTCCTATGCCTGCCTTTGCCACACTTTCGGCATAATCCAGAAGGGAGAGGCATTCCAGTTGAATTATGCTTAGACAAAAACATTGTTTCTAGAAAGCCCTGTTTACAGTCCTTTTTAGGTGACACGTTTGCCATAATTGAAACACTTGACATTTTGTTTTTTTTTTCAAACCTTTGGAAATCACCTTTTAGTATCCATGCATCATCATGGCCATGAAATTTAATATTGATTGTATCTCAGATCCATTCCTGTAAGGGTGCTGATTTTTGCCTTTAATGACTAACTACCATTTAGCATGTGTATTATATTTTTAAAAGTAGAGACTCGGATTATTATTTTTTAAGTTCCCAATCTGGTATCATTTTATTTAATGCTGAAGTAGTTATGTAAGAATTACGAAATTGGGCCCTGGATAACCTTACTAAATAACTCAATTCTTCCACTTCTTCACTTCTGTCCCAAGCATTCAAAGCTGTGATTGGCATAAATTATAATGTGACTCCTCATATAGAGATTGTCTTTGTATATCAGCATAATCTCCCCAAAAAGTTGGTTTGGGAGATTTTATACCTCTAGCCATACTCACTGTTCAATGGTTTAGCCTCTTCTTTCAACAGGCATTCACTGTAACTGAGGATAAAATCCAAGACTACTGTAACCAAGTCTACTTTTAGGATAATTCTATTACAAGTTGACCATGAGTATAACACATGCTTCACAGAAGGTAAATACATGGCATATGTATGCCACTTCCTTTGAATCTCCCTAAATTTTCACAGGTGTCCATTTAACCTCTTGCATAGTTTGGGGATATCGTATTTGCAGTTTTGAAAGGTGATTGGATAAATTAAAGTGTTGTTTGGAAACCTTAGTCTGTTCCTCTCTAACCTTGTAACAGAGACTATGCTTTATTTTCTAGTACCAGATTGAAATAATCACACAAAACATATAATAAACACGTTTAGCAATGGCTCAGTGATTCTAGCTAACTCTTAATTTAAATTAACCCATTTCATTATATTATATTTCACCACAAGGCCAGTGGTTTTTTACCTCACATCTTGCTTCATGGGCAGCTACATGGTGTTGCCTGAATCGACCTTCTTTCTTTCTGCATTCAGTTTAGTTTTCCCACCTTGCTATATTCTTCCCTGCAATAGGGGCTGCAAGCAGCTTCTTTATTAATAATGGTAATAAAGCATATTATAGCTTACAGAGGGAATCCTACATCTTCCCCTACTTTCAGTCTAAATAAAAAGGAAGGTTTTAACTTTAATGTTGCAAAATACATATAACAAAACAGTATCAAGTAATAATTACAGTTACAATATTAGTTATAGTGTATCTGGTAAAATTAAGGAAAATATTTTATCATCTATTTTATTTTTTAAACCTAAAATTTTATATATAATTTATTTTTATCATAACTAAGGAAAACAATAAATATATATTAGTTTCAATACATCAAGGACCCCAGAGGATATAATGATACCCAAGTAAGCAGGAAGGATTGTAAGCAACTTCCAAAACTCTAGAATTTGTCAGAGACATATGGGACAGTACATACAAAGTTTCTGTAATGTTGGAGCATTATTTCAGCCTACAAGCCCATATTATTTGGAAGACTTTTCCATGAAGCAGGAAATTGGAAAGACTGTTTTGATTATATTGACAGTTTGTCAGCCACTTATTTTGTATTCTGCAGAATGCCTCCAGATTCTTTCATGAGAAGCTGCAACCTTGAAGGACTGTAGTCACATTTTTGGCAAGTTAGCAGCATTTTTTTTGGTATATTAGTGTCTACAGCATATCATCAAAAAGTCAGGCAAGAACAATTTTTGCCCAAATGACAAGCCGTAATTGAAGGAAATTATAACAAGTTTTAATGTCCATCAACCCTCCCTGAAGTAATTAGTGATACAAAAGCAGGCATTGTCTCACTGCTCGAGAAAAGTCATTTTTTTTTTGTTTTGTTTTAGTTTCTTGTAGCTCTCTGAAATAGCTCTTGTAGACATGTTGACCTTGAACTAAAGATTATGCTTCTGCCTCCCAAATGCTGGAGATTAAAGGCATGTGCCATTACCACCTGAGCAAAATCTAATTTTTTTTTTTTTTTTTTTGATTTTTGAGACAGGGTTTCTCCGTAGCTTTTGGTTCTGTCCTGAAACATTGTAGAAGGTGGCGAATAAAGATCTGCCTGCCTTGCCTCCCCGAGTACTGGGATTAAAGGCGTGAGCACCACCGGGTAAAATCTAAGTTTTTAAAACATTTAAATGTATATTCTGTAAGTTTTGAAGTGTTGACAATATAAACTGAAATATATCTCTGTATATCTAGAAAATCTAACTGACATGACTACAAGTTCACTATTATAAATGACCATTTATTAGTCTGTAATTTTAATTATAATTCATTTTAAATGACATATATTAACATAATACCTTAAAAAGAGCAGAAATATACATATAACAAAATTGACCTTAAATTTGTATCAATAAACCAAAGTCATACAGTGTAAGGTATTATTTCTTTATCATATCACCCTAGAAAAGAGATTGATTGTGACCCTTAACCACTTATAATCAACCCCCTTAAATAAAAACAAACATTTATAAACAACCAGTTTTGGAATTTGGGCATTATTTCCTCCAAACTGCTTCCTGCTGTTTATTGGGCAAAGTATTTTTAGGGCTCATGGGACCTTTTGGGTGATCTTGTTTCACCAAACCACATTAGTCTGGAAGGAATCCACAGGTTCCCATCCTCTGTAAACCAATGCAGAACCTCTTTTCCAAAGTAACAAGTCTTTAGACTCAAATTTTGATATCAAGGTATCAACACCCCTACATTTAGAATGGTTGACAGACAAACCTGCATGGGTTAAGCAATGGCCTTTAACAAGAGAAACTGCCTGAAGGCTTTAGAATAACTAGTACAGGAGAAACTAGATGCTGAGCATATTGAAGGATAAACTAGTTTTGAAATTCTCCTGTATTTGCTGCTAAAAAGATATCTGAAAAATTGAGAATGGTAACAGATTTAGGAGCTGTGAATAAGGTGATTTAGCTAATGGACTCTCTACAGTCTGGCATTCCTTTACCTTCTCTATTGCCTAAGGGAATACCTCTTACAATTACTGACTTAAAAGATTGTTTCTTCACTATACAATTACAAGAAGAAGACAGAGGAAGATCCACCTTTACAGTGCCTAAGTATAACAATTCTCACCCTGCTAAAATATATCAATCTTTCGTAGAAAGATTCTCCCATGGGGAATATTAAATAGCCCACCTGTGCCAATATTTTATATGACAGCCATTAGAAATGATATGTAAGCAATTTCTTGAACCTATAGTTTACCATTGCATGGGTGACGTATTATTATCTGATTCAAATATATACCTGTACAAATAAAGACAAGCAATGCCCCAGAAATGCCTCTAAGAAAAATTAAACATCTTTTGTTTATTATAATATGAAGCATATTACAGATATACCACATAACCCTATATGCCAGGCAGTTAAAGAAAGATCAAATTGAACCCAAAAGGATATGTTAAATAAGCATAAAGCGATGATAAATATTCCCCCAAAAAATTACATAATATTTTATTAACTTTTAATTTTTTAAATTAATGAGA
>CAWTZC010000556.1:0-18740 GCA_963919715.1 Microtus obscurus
GCTGGACAGGGTCGGAAGTGAGAGAACATTCGGGAGGGTGGTGGCTCCTTTGTCTAGGTGGCCGGCCTGCACTGCAAGCGGGCCCGGCCCTTTGTTCGCGGGACGCCCAGGCAGCGGGGAGATCGGATCCGGGTTGCCAGGTGGCGCCACCGCTGGGGTGAGTGAGTTTCTGGCCGCGGCGGCTTAGCCCGGGGCAGGGAGCTCAGGCGTTCCCCACCCCTCCCTGCGCTCCCTGGTCAGTCTGCGGGGGCTGTACTCCCTTGATACCTCTTCCTCCCATTGCTGTCCCCCCCCACGCACATCCAAGGCCCTCCGCACTGCCTCGACCCCCCTCCCCTCTTTGAACCACACAACAGCTCCCAGCACAGCCTGTTTGGGCGCCGGGGGCCCGGGAGTGGGGAGAGCATTCGGGAGGGTGGTGGCTCCTTTGTCTAGGTGGCCGGCCTGCACCAAGCGGGCCCGGCCCCTTGTTCGCGGGACGCCCAACGGCAGCGGGGAGGTCGGATCCGGGTGCCAGGTGGGCCGTCGGCTGGGGGTGAGTGAGTTTCTGGCCGCGGCGGCAGGCCGGGACGGGGGAGCTCAGGCGTTCCCCCACCCCTCCTGCACTCCTGGTCAGTCTGCGGGGCTGTACCCTTGATACCTCTTCTCCATTACTGTCCCACCCAATTGCATCCAAGGCCCTCCCCACTACCTCCTGACCCCCCTCCCCTCTTTGAACCACACAGCAGCTCCCAGCTCAGCCTGTTTGGGGCGCTGGGACAGGGTCCCGAATTGGGAGGGCATTCGGGAGGAGTGGTGGCTCCCTTTGCTATCTAGGTGGCCCGGCCGCCCAAGCCGGGGCCCGGCCCTTTGTTCAGCGAGACACCCAAGCAGCAAGGAGATCAGAGCCAGGTACCAGGAGAGACATCACTGGGCAGATCAAGCTCGCAGGATCGGACACCTTGCTTCCACACTGAAGAGATACACCCAGAAGCTCAGTCCACAGCAAAAGCTGGACCAAGACACCAGGCCTCTCTTGGCTTCATTTGAAAGAGGAGATGGGGAAGGCGCCAATGCAAAGAATTCCTCCAACAACTGAAAAGCCAGCTTATGACATCACCAGAACCCAGGGATCCCGAAATAAGAAGAATTGTACACCCTACTCCCAGAAGAAGTAGAAGAAGTCGACCCAAAAGTGAATTTTTTGAAAATAATAGAGGACCTTAAAGTGAAAAACTGCCATAAACAATTAGAGATTACAAACAAAAAGGTAGAGGGGAAATGAATAAATCGCAATCAAAGATACCCAAGAAAACCAAGAGAAACAAGAAAATACAATCAAACAGGTAAGGGAAATGGTTTCAAGACCTGAAGAATGAAATGGAAGCAATGAAAAAACATAAACCTGGTGAGGGAAGGTTGGAGATGGAAAATCTGGGTAAACGAAACAGGAACTACAAGAGACAAGTACTACAACAGATTACAAGAGTTAGAAAGAAAGAATGTCAGACACTGAAGATACCATAGAAAAAATTAACACACTGATCAAAGAAAACAGCAAAACCAACAAAATTCTCATCACTAAAACATTCAGGAAATATGGGACACAATAAAAAGACTCAAACCTAAGAATAATTGGTGATCACAAGAAGGAGAAGAAATACAGCTCAATGGTTCAGAAAATATATTTAATAAAATTATAGAAGAAAGCTTTCCCAGCCTAAAGAAAGATATTCCTTTGAAGGTTCAAGAAGCATATAGAACAACGAATAGGCTGGGCCAGAAAAAAACATCTCCTCCCCACATAATAATCAGAACACAAAACATCCAGAAAAGAAAGAATATTAAGAGCTGCAAAGGAAAAAGGTCAAGTTACTTATAAAGGTAAACCTATCAGACTTACTCCTGACTACCTCCTCTGGAAACCATGAAAGCCAGAAGGTCCTGGATAGATGTACTGCAGAAGCTAAAGAGAACATGGATCCAACCCAGACTACTATACCCAGCCAAGCTTTCGTATTGCTATAAATGAAGAAAACAAAATTTTCCAGGATAAAAGCTCAAATTTAAACATCATACGTAGCCACAAATAAGCCTTACAGAAAGCCTATTGAAGGAAAATCACAAAGACCAACACTGACCACAACAACTAAACTTCTAGACACGCTTTACCAGCGCCAGCTAAAAGAAAGCAAACACACAAACCCTACATTAACCAAAAAAAGTAGTGACCAGAGAGTTAGCAACCACTGGTCCATTAATATCCCTTAATGTCAATGGACTCAACTCACCTATCAAAAGACAACAGGCTAAGAGATTGGATACGCAAACAGGATCCAACATTCTGCTGTTTACAAGAAACACACCTCAACCACAAAGATAGGCACCTACTTAGAGTAAAGGGATAGGAAAAGGTTTATCGAAGCAAATGGACCCTAAGAAACAAGCTGGTGTGGCCATACTAATTTCTAACAAAGTTGACTTCAAGCTTAAATCAATCAGAAGAGATGGAGAGGGATATTTTATACTCATAACAGGAACAATTGATCAGGATGAGGTCTCAATCCTGAATATCTATCCCCCTAATATGAAAGCACCCACATATGTAAAAGAAACATTACTAAAACTCAAAAACCTGCCATCAAACCGCACACACTAATAGTGGGAGATCTCAACACGCCTCTTTCACCAATGGACAGGTCAATCAGACAGAAACCTAACAGAGAAATAAGAGAATTAATGGAGGTATTAAATCAAATGGACTTAACAGACATCTATAGAACATTCCACCCAAATAGGAAAGAACTACTTACCTTCTTCTCTGCAGCTCATGGAACCTTCTCGAAAATTGACCACATCCCTCGGTAACAAAGCAAACTTCCACCAGTTACAAAAAATATACCATAACCACACCTGTGTCTTATCAGATCACCACGGACTAAAGTTAGAATTCAACAACAATGCTACCCCCAGAAAGCCTGCAAACTCACTTGGAGTCTGAATAGTCAACTATTGACCCACCTGGATTAAAGAAGAAATAAAGAAAGAAATTGAAGTCTTCCTTGAATTCAATGAAAATAAAAGAATCAACATACTCAAACTTATGGGACACTTTGAAAGCAGTCCTAAGGGGGAAAAGTTCATAGCCCTTAGGTGCCCCCTTAAAAAAACAGAGAAAGCATACATTGGAACTTAGCAGCCCACCCTAGAAAGCTCTAAGAAAAAAAGAAACAGACTCACTAGGAGAGTAGAAGACTGGAAATAGTCAAACTGAGGGCTAGAAATCAACAAAATTGAAACACAGAAAGCTAATCCAAAGAATCAATGAAACAAAAAGCTGGTTCCTGGAAAATCAACAAAATTGATAAACCCCTATCCAAGCTAATCAAACGGCAAGAGAGAATCCGCAAATTAATAAGATCAGAAATGAAAAGGGGGACATAACCACAAGACCATAGAGGAAATTCAGAAATCTCATTAGATCTTACTACAAAAGCCTGTATGCCACAAAACTGGAAAATGTAAAAGAAATGGACACTTTTTTAGATAAATACCATATACCAAAGATTAAATCAGGACCAGGTAAGCAACTTCTAAATAGACCTGTCAGTTGAGAATTCGAAGCTGTTATCAAAAACCTCCCTACCAAAAAAAGCCCAGGACCAGACGGTTTCAATGCGGAATTCTACCAGAATTTCCAAGAAGACCTAATACCTATACTCCTTAAAGGTATTTCACAATATAGAAACTAGAAGAGTCATTTGCCCAAATTCCTTTTATGAAGCTACCATCACTCTGATACCAAAACCACACAAAGACTCAACCAAGAAAGAGAATTACAGGCCAATCTCACTCATGAACATCGGCAGCAAAAATCCTCAACAAAATACTGGCAGAGCATCGTGTCAAGAATACATAGAAACATTATCCATTATGATCAAGTGTGAGCTTCAACCAGAGATACAAGGCTGGTTCAACATACGAAAATCTATCAATGTAATCCATCATATAAATAAACTGAAAGAAAAAAACCATATAATCATTTCATTAGATGCTGAAAAAAAGCTTTTTGACAAATTTCAACATCCCTTTTATGATAAAAGTCTTGGAGAGAATAGGGATACAAGGTGTCATACTTAAATATAATAAAAGCTATTTGCACAAACCGACAGCCTCAACATCAAATTAAACGAAGAAACTCAAAGCCATCCCACTTAAATCAGGAACACGACAAGGCTGTCCACTCTCTCCATCCCCCTTCTATATAGTGCTTGAAGGTTTAGCTTAACAGTAATAAGACAACATAAGGGGATCAAGGGGATTAATGGGGAAAAGTTAAACTTTCGTTATTTGCAGATGATATGATAGTCTACATAAGCGACCCCAAAAAACTCCACCAAAGAACTCCTACAGCTGATAAACACCTTTAGTAATGTGGCCGGATACAAGATCAACTCCAAAAAATCAGTCGCCCTCCTATACACAAAGGATATGGAAGCAGAAGGAAATCAAGAAGCATCACTTTCGATAGAAACACAAAATATCTCGAGTAACTCTAACCAAAGAAGTGAAGAATCTGGTTGACAAAGAACTTTAAGGCATTGAAGAAAAGAAATTGAAAGGATACCAGAAAATGGAGGATCTCCCTTGCTCTTGGATTGGGAGGATCAACATAGTAAAAATGGCAATCCTACCAAAGGCAATTTATAGATTCAATGCAATCCCCATCAAGATCCATTAAATTCTTCACTGATCTTGAAAGGACAATAATCAACTTTATATGGAATAACAAAAAACCCAGGATAGCCAAAACAATCTTATACAATAAAGGTACTTCTGGAGGCATTACCATCCCTGACTTTAAACTCTACTATAGGCTACAGTAATGAAAAAGTGTGGTATTGGCACAAAAATAAAGATCGACCAATGAATCGTGTAGAAGACCCGGATCTTAAACCACAAACCTATGAACACCTCATTTTTGATAAAGGTGCTAAAAGTATACAATGGAAGAAAGAAAGCATCTTCAACAAATGGTGTGGCACAACTGGATGTCAACCTGTAGAAGAAAGAAAATTGACCCATATCTATCACCATGCACAAAACTCAAGTCCAAATGGATCAAAGACCTCAATATCAATCTGAACACACTGAACCTGATAGAAGAGAAAGTGGAAGTACCCTACAACAGATGGGCACAGGCGATCGCTTCTAGGTATAACCCCAGCAGCACAGTCATTAAGGGCAACATTGAATAAATGGGACCTACTGAAACTGAGAAGCTTCTGTAAAGCAAAAGACACTGTCACTAAGACAAAAAGGGAACCCACTGACTGGGAGAAGATCTTCACCAACCCCGCAACAGACAAAGGTCCGATCTCCAAAATATATAAAGAACTCAAGAAACTAGACTTTAAAATGCTAATTAACCCAATTAAAAAATGGGGCACTGATCTGAAGAGAGAATTCTCAACAGAAGAAGTTCAAATGGCAAAGGGCCTTGGTCATGCTCAGCCTCCTTAGCGATCAGGGAAATGCAAATCAAAACAACATTGAGATATCACCTTACACCTGTCAGAATGGCTAAAATCAAAACACTAATGATAGCCTTTGCTGGAGAGGCTGTGGAGAAAGGGTACCCTCATCCATTGCTGGTGGGAATGCAAACTTGTGCAACCACTTTGGAAAGCAGGTGGCGCTTTCTCAGGAAATTTGGGATCAACCTACCCATGGACCCAGCAATGCCACTCTTGGGAATATACCCACGAGATGCCCGATCATATGACAAGGATATTTGTTCAACTATGTTCATCGCAGCATTATTTGTAATAGCCGGAACCTGGAAACAACCTAGATGCCCTTCAATGGAAGAATGGATGAAGAAAGTATGGAATATATATACATTAGAATACTACTCAGCGGTAAAAAACAATGACTTCGCGAATTTTGCATGCAAATGGATGGAAATAGAAAACACTATCCTGAGTGAGTGTAACCCAGACCCAAAAGGATGAACATGGGATGTACTCACTCATAATTGGTTTCTAGAGATAAATAAAGGTCAGTGAGTCTATAATTTGATATCCTAAAGAAACTAAATAAGAAGGTGAACCGAAAGAAAAACATATAGCTATCCTCCTGGTTATGGGAAGTAGACCAGATTGCCGGGCAAAAATTTGGGATCTTGGGGGGTGTGGTGGGAGGGGTGAGGGGAGAAGGGGAGAGAAATGTGAGAAGGGGAGGATGGGGGGGACCTGGGGAAACGGGATGTTTGGGATAAAGGAAGGTTGGTTAGGGGAGCAGAGAAGCACACATCTTAATTAAGGGAGCCATCTTAGAATAGAAAAATAAAATAAAAAAAAAAACAGTTTCCAATAGAGAGAGCTTAAAGCTGCCTAACAGGTACTCAAACAGGTAAAATATAAATCAACAGGTAAAGTATACAATAATCAACAAATACAGTATATTAATTATAATGCAGCTATGGCAAGTGTGCATATTAAATATAAAACTTATTCTACAACATTTTTATGAAAAAATGCTGTTTATGGCAAAATCTTCTCAAGTTTTGCCAATTAAGATATTAAACTCTTAATTTAAACCAGTAGCCTGTCTGGTACAAAAAGGGCAGGATAAAAGCTAAAAATGGCTTGATCCCCAGATGATTATTGCTCAATTCACACAACTGTATTTTGCTAATGTTATAGCAAAAAAAAATCCCTTAAAGGATTTTATGCTAAATTTTACAAATGGCTCTTCCAATGGAGGAACTGCATATATGGCTAATAATAATAAAAAAAAAATATTATGGAGCAAATAAGGCTCCTTGTAAGCAGCTTATGAAACTTGCAAGTAGATCCAGATGCAAACGGATCTGACATGATAACACCAAGCTGACCCTTTGCTAGGCAAGGTGGAAAAGCCCTTGCAATGCATTATGAAAAAACCCGACCTATATATATTTGGGGTCGAGGATATGTTTATGCTTTTTTCACAGAAAGAAAATAAAAGCTGGGCCTGATGTCGAGGCTGCGCTGCGGACACAGAGGAGTTCCTGAGGCGATTGCAGAGAGGTCCTTAGTCTGGCTTTTCCTGCCCCCAAGGAGAGGAGTCCCTGATAACAGAACCTGCTGCTCCACTCTACAGGGTGTCAATCCTGCCTCCTGAGTCCAGGGAGTCCCGGCTGAGATAATGCCAGGATGTGCTTCAGATAGCTGAATCCAGCTCACCTCACCCAGGAATCCCACCGGCCCTGAAGCACAAGTGCTAAACTGCTTCTGCAGCTTGGAACTCTGGTCTGCTTTGGAGCTGAGATGCAGACTGGAATCAGACTGTTTTAATCTTTGGGACACAGAACTCATTTTAATTAAAATACTAACCTCTTCACTTAAGAAGGGGAAAGATTGGGGTTCCTGTGACTGTTGCTCAGAGTCTGGAAATGGTGGTATTTGACAACAATCGTGTGTCATTGTACTCTTACTGAAATTGATCTAATGATATTTGTAACTGCTTATAGATGTTGGGAAAGGTTTGACACATGCTGTAAAGTGTTTGGGTTTAATGCATATGTTAAGAATTTTAGATTTTGATCCCTTTTTCACCTCCCTAATTGATGACAGGCAAGCACACGTAACTTTTTGTGGAGTAGGCATTTAGGAAGGAGGACATACCATGGGCCAGACTAAAAGGTGAATACTGGGTTTGGAAGGTGCCCCTTTCTTCTTGTCTGGAGATGGAGTTATTGGTGCCAAAATTATATCATATCTTTTGTTTAAGGAGCACCTCAGATTTTTCATTAATGATAGATATAGGGGCCCAATGACGGGAGTTAGTGTGGATCCTCACCTAAATTTCAAACCATACAGAGGCCGTACAGGCCGGCTCAACATGGCATGGTTTTTTAGGTACGAGGGCGCTCTCCACATAGCCTAAGACAGGGTGCCCTGTGATCTGCTTACTTTAATCCTACTAGATACCTTTTATTTGAGAAGCTCCAAGAAACTAATGCTACTCATAAGGCACCCCTCTGTTCCCAGGAGAGGTTAATTACTTCACCAGTCGAGAGGAGGGTCTCTCCTTGTCCCAGTCCCCTCTCCTTTAGATCTGACACCATGGTTGACTCTGTCTTGGTGCCCTCCACCTATAACTACTTACCTTTATATAAGAAAGGAGGAATATGTTGGGAGCCGTTTCCCCCCTAAAGATTGTTACAGAAACCATCACCTTGGGGAGCCTGCAGGGAACCCCAAACCCATAATTATGGTAAGAATAGTCCTATTGGCAAAACCTGCCCCCACACCCAATTAGCTATTCGCTAATTGCTAACGAACCTAATCTGATAGCGGAACTGCCTTAAATTCCAGCTATCCAGGGAACTAGGTGTGGCAACTCCTGACTTCTTGGCCTACCTGACCGGATGTAGGTTACGTGACTGGGACCACGCGGCCAGATTCCATGCTCCTGTGCCCTACTCCCCAAGCCCTCATTCAGGGGGTATATAAGTCGTTACCCTGTCCCTAATAAACGGAGGCTTTGACAAAAAAAAAAAAAGAAAAAAAAAAGGTTAACAACTGAACTACCACTTATACCAGTTAGGGGAGAGACAATCAGTTTTCTACGATGAGTGACACTGAGCATGTCAACTAATTTTGGGCAAGCCTCATGTTCAGGAGTAATTGACCAACAACATATAGTTGGACTCCACAGGATTTTGTCTGAGCTTTATTTGGTTACAAGTTGGGCTTTTTGTTTGTTTTCAATCTTTTTTTCTTTCTTTTCTTGGTATGACTTTCTTGTTTCTAAGTTTTGGAAGATTTTATTGTTGTACAGGATTTTTGCTTCTTGTTAAAGAAAGAACTTAAAGTTGGGTGGGTAGGGATGGGGAAAAGATCTGAAGGGACTTGAGGGAGAGGAAGAATATGATCAGTGTATTTGAATTTGAAAATTGTTTTAAATAATGGAAAACATAATAAATCAATTTAAAAAATAAAAAAAAAAAAAAAAAGATAGATATTTTTTTCCTTACATGTGGGCACTCACTGGAAGGAGATACTGAGAAGTTTCTGGGCGTTCACTGTGTTCCACTGGCTAATCTGAGTAATAGTTAAATGCTAACATCTATTTTAATACTTATTTATTTATGTGTGTGTGGATATATATGTACAGATATTTCATGGTTCATAGGTGTTGCACCTGGGTAGGACTTACTGAGTGATTCCCTCCCTTGATAGTTTGCATAAATATTTTTTGAAACTGTGGAAGTTAGAGAGCAGGAAAGAGACTTTAAGCTCAGGTCATGTGAGTCCTTTGTCTAAGTGTTTAGTGTCTACAGCAATAGGGGCCCATCCCAAATCCCTGAGAAGAAACCAAGGCCTATAGTAATAAGACTGCACAAAGGTACAATAAGTAGCACTCTATGTCAGTGGCAACCAACTGTTCTCTAATTGTACTTAAAGCCCACTTAACAGGAGGGAAACCATGTCTGTTACCAGAAACCTAGTTAGCTTCCCCAGGGCTAGTGAGGTCATGGACACTTAGCCAGACTCTATTGCCATCATTTTGCTAGACTGGCATAATTCCTTACTGCATTTAAAACTTATCCTTATTCAGACGGGCAAGTGAAGCTGCAACCCCTCATCAAAACAGCGCCTCTACAACAAATGGAGACCATCACAGAAAACAAGAACTGGACACAGTGCAGAAATTAAGAGATCATGGGATTCCACCCCCAGTGGATATATCTATATTATAGCTCCTACATCTATGGCTCAAGAGAACACCTTGGAATAGGGGTGTGTATGTGCTTGGAAAATTGTAATATCTGAAAGTCTTCTGAGAAAGTCTCTACTAGAAATGGCCATATAAACAAGGCTGGAACAATGGCAATATCAGCAGGTGTGGTAATATGAAAGGTGGAGGATTTCACAGTGCCGGCTCTAGACAAAGAACTATAAACAACTGATGAATGCGGGAGAATGAGAATTATCCTCTCCCAGGCAGGAACCCCTGTTGTCTGTCCAATTCAGAGTAGACAGCTCTGAGACCATGTGCTTATCATCAATAAAATCAAGCTCAGCAGGTTGTGTGTGTTTGTGTGTGTGTATATATATACTTGTGTATGTATGCTTATGTGTATGAACAATAATAATAAAAGAAAAAGAGGTACAACTTAAAAGAGGGGAGACATGGGAGAGGCTCGTAAGGGAGGATAGCAGGCAGGTGGCTAGAGGAAGGAAAGGGATGTAATTTTGTCTCAATTGAAAGCATATTTTTTTTTAAAAAAGGAAGCCATGGAAGAGATAGCTCAGTTGTTGAAGCATGTATACCGCTTGTCAACAGGAAATGCATTTAGTTTTCAGCGTGCACACAGAATAGATCACAACCACCTACAACTCCAGCCCCCAGGGATCCAAAGCCTTCTCTGGCTTTGGCAGACTGCACTCAAATGCACACACTTCCACACAGACACAAGCATACTCATAACTTAACTAAAAGAAAATCTTTAAAAGAGAAAGAGAAGGAACTTTGTGAAGTGTGAGAAATCATGGATGGCCTAGCCAAAGAGTCCAGGAGAAATCCCCTGAGATATCAGGTGCAATGAATACCATTGTGTTAATGAGAGGTCTCTCAATGGACAGAGTTATATGATGTCATTTTGTTGTCTAAAATTAGCCCAAAAAGACGGTAATGGAAGAAACGTAAGGAGACGGCACGTGGAGAAAAGAGAAGGAGGCTGAAGTCAGTGATGCTGCCCAGGCTCTCGATGTCGCTGTGTCCAGGTGGACTCCGTGTGAACTAATGAATGATCTTGGGGGCATGTAACCTGCTAGCAGCGAGCCTTGGTGTGCATGTATAATCCACCCAAACTAAGACGATTCTTTCAAACAAGCCATTGCCAGATCAACACATCCTTAGTTTGAATCTGAACTGTCTTCAAAGACCCATGTGTTGAAGGCTTGACCCAGTTCTGATGGAGGAAGGTCATTGGTTAATAAAGAAACTCCTTGACCTGATAGGTTAGAACATAGGTGGGTGGAGTAAACAGAACAGAATGCTGGGAGGAGAGGAAGTGAGCCAGACGCTCATGCCTCTGTCTCTAGGGCAGAAGCAATGAAGCTCTGACTCAAGATGGATGTAGGTAGAATCTCCTGGTAAGTCACCACCTCGTGGTGCACACACATTAATAGAAATGGGCGAGCAGTGTTTATATGAATACAGTCTGTGTGTTGTTATTTCGGGTATAAATCTAGCCAGTGGCTGGGAGCTGGGGAGGCGGAAGCGGCCTGCAGCTCCTAGCAACACAGTTCAGCACTTTGGGAAGCTGGTAAAAATAAGAAATAAGACCTATTTACTGGGAGGTCTCTGGTCATTTAGGGGCATGCTCTCAAGGGAATTGTAGGATGTCTGTCTCTTCCTTCCTTTCTTTTGCTTCCCAGCCAAGGCGAGTGGCCCTGTTCTGGCATGTGTTTCTGCTCTGACATGCTGCCTGACTGCAGGTTCCAAAACCACAGTGACAACTGATCATGCACTGGAACCTTCAAGACCATGGGCCAGAGCAACCTGGTGATATTTCATTTGCATTTTAATAAATAAAGCTTAAAATAAAGTTTGCCTGAAGACTAGAATGCAAAACAGTCACAGTAGTCAGCCTTATAGGCTAGGCGGTGGTGGCACACACCTCTACAGCAGTCACACTGTTAGCCATAGAGGCTAGGCGGTGAGGGTGCACTCCTTTAAACACTACACTGGGAGAGAAATATAAGGCGGTGGAGACAGGAACTTGCTCTTTTTCAGTCTGAAAATTTCTTAGAGGTAAGAACTCTGTAGTGGCTTGGCTCCTTTGTTTCTCTGACCCTTAGGTTGAACCCCAATATCTGTCTCTGGGTTTTTATTAATCATGCTACAGCAACCTTGTCTTTTTCCATTGTTATTGGTCTCTGTTAGAGTGGTAGGAGGAAAGCTGACACACTCAGCCAGAGGTTACACATATAGGCTGTGTCAAGAGAATTAATGAGTGGTGAAAACAGCAGAAAAGAAAGAATAAATGTTGAAACAGAAAAGATCAGTCTTCATTCATTCTCCATTCGTTGACTTCTTTACACTTAGTATTCTTATTTATTAATAAGATACGATAATGGATACATTCTTCCCATACATAGCATTTACCCAAGAATGCCAAAATGTGTGTATGCTCAGGGCTCTTACTCAAAAAGACATAGTTCTTGCATAGCCTCTCTCTAAATTAGCTCAGATTATTTATAATTCCTCAAACAAGGGAAATGTTCTGCCAGTAGTTGCTATCAAATATCATTTAAAGAACAATGGGGCCAGGTGGTGGTGGCGACACCACACACCTTTAATTCCAGCACTCGGGAGACAGAGGAAGGCAGATCTCTGAGTTTGAAGTCAGCCTGATCTACAGGACCGAGTTTCAGGACAGCCAGAGTTACACAGAGAGAAACTTGTCCTGAAAAAAACAAAAGCAAAATATGGTAATAATAATAATAATGAACGACAAAGAGAAAATCATACGATCAGTACAGACACACTTAAAAAATTATACTTTCAATCGGGGCTTAGTTGAAATTCATAAGCAAAACATACTACTATGGAGAGGTCATCCTGTCTACGCTCATAGTTACTGTTTCCTGGGCCTTAAAATTTACTTTGGATTATCTATTTTCTTTTTTATCTTGAAGAACTCTTTGGTAATTTTACTTAATTCTTTGTCTATCAAATGGCCTTGATACTTAATTCCACTATAATTTTTTAGAAAAATTTCTGCTCAAGGGAAGTATAACACAAAGGTGCTTTAGGTCTTTTTTCCAAGACCAAGGTTTTAGAAGAATCAGTAGCCAGGACAGGAAATGATCCGCAGACTGTGTGTGCAGTCTTGCCTTCCACACACGGACAGAAGGGCTTATACTGGATATATTAAGAATAAGATAGTTTCAAGTGGAAAAGTCTTTCTTTTTCTTTATTTTCTTTAAAACTGAAAACCCTGATGGTCCCTAGGATGTACATATTGCTGTAAGCAAAGAATAAAAAGTTCATTAAATAATATATAACATCTATATAGTAACTTACTGTTTTAAAGTATTTTGGAAAATTCTGGCAGATTCTACCATGAAGAAGAGGAGGAGGGTGAGAAAGAGGAGGAGGAGAAGAAAGGAGAAGAGGAGAAAGAAGGAAGAGAGAGAGGAAAAGGAGGAAGAGGAGGGGAGGAAGAAGAACAGAAGAAGAGGAGAAAGGGTGAGAAAGAAGAAAAGGAAGAGGAAAAAAAGAAGAGAGGAGGAGGAAAAGGAGGAAGAGGAGGAGAACGAAGAAGAGGAGGAGGGTGAAAAAGAGGAGGAGGAGGAGAAGGAAAGGAGAAGGAGAAGGAGAAGGAGAAGGAGAAGAGAAGAAGAAGAAGAAGAAGAAGAAGAAGAAGAAGAAGAAGAAGAAGAAGAAGAAGAAGAAGAAGAAGAAGAAGAAGAAGAAGAAGAAAGAAGAAGAACGAAAACAATAAACTAGAAGTTCACAAAACCTAATTCTGGTGATATCTGATGCTGATTTGGTGACAGACCCAGGCCTGTTGGACTCCTTTAGAACTTTTCCTAGAAGTGAATGATCTGAGTTTCCGTGAGTAAAAACATTCATGTGAAAATAACATTGAAAACACTACGAACTTTGCGAAAGACAGACCTCTTCACAGCTCTCTTGTGCTAATAAAGATGTTGAGTCTCTCTTCCTGTTTTTCAGCTGGCCCTACGTCTTCATGGGCAGAGCATTGCCCAAGGTGGAAGCTGGAATGCTTGTCAAAGAGGAAAGAGGAATAGTGAAAGGCAGGTCTCACCCTGCAGGGCTCATACTAAGGTAGGGCTCACTGCACGGTTGGGTCACTCGGAACTTCCTCGGCTTCGGAAACCGAGCTTAATTCCACTTCCACTCTCACGTTCCTTATCCAGCTGCTACTTCATTCTTAATTAACCCGTGTGCGTCTGGTATTTTTACTCTTTGCCACCTGTTTCCAGACGCTTTTTTTTTTTTTAAATCTTGACGCAGCTGGGCCATGACGCTGACACCCTTCCTATTTTTGCTTCCCACTCTTTGAGCCCCTGTGTTTTTCTGTTTGGTTTCCTTAGATGGTGAGCCAGACAGCAACTCCAACTTTTCCCTTTATTTAGAGTGAGTTTGACCTCAGGCACTTGAGACTTGGGAAGACCTTGGACAGCAAATGAGGAAAGTTGGCCTGGAAAGCTATCAGTCTGTCAGCCAGGAAAGAGGTTTTCAGACAGTCTGGGAAGACATGGGCATTACAGTGGTTTTCTTTTACCATACCTGACAGTGGGACTTTTTGCTTGAAACCACATGTGAGACTCACTTACACAGATTCTTTCCAGAAAATTTATTTTTCTATGGCAACTCCCTGCCAACAAAATAAAAATAAAAAAAATAAGCACAGGTTGATTTAGGATACTCATGGGTATTTTCTATCCCAGTCTTATTCTTGCCTAAAATCTAGTGTTTTCTCTTTATTTCCAAACTGTCATTTAATTTAATATAACTTTACAGCAACAGAAATTTCTTTGGCTTGCTAGTGTGGTAACAACGAAAATAATGAAGTTGAAACAGCAGTTTTATGGTTACAACTTATACTGTTGCCACTTTTCTCAAATTGGGTCATTGTCTCTGCCTTGGGACTCACCTTGTTTCTGGATAACCGTTTATGATCCTCTTGTGCTGGGATTAAAGACATGCGCCATCACACCTAGTTCATGCCCCGCCGTGGACCAAACCCAGGGCTTCGCACACGCTAGAGAGACGCTCTTTTCTATTGCTATTTTCTTCCTGTGACTGAGAGTTTAGAATTACTATATAATCATTATATAGTAAGTGTTTAATCAGCCTGCGTTTGGCCTTGTATCCTGTCAATATAATAATAAAAAAAAATTCTTGTATTAGGCAAACCCAATAGAATGTATGTTCATTTTCTCCTTACAATATAATTTCTGCTCATCATTTCCCCCCAAATGAAGAAAACTGTGTTTGTAGGCATGTTTGTTTGTTTGTGTAAAGGTCTCACGTGAGTCAAGCTAGCCTTAAGTATTAGCGTAGTTAACTGAGAAAGACCTTGAACTTCAGCTCTTCCTCCTGTACCTGCTTTAAGATCAGAGGCACGAAGGCAGCATGCCCACCCTAACACCTCTTCCTGATCATGGTGTCTGGTCTCATGAATGGGTTGTTGAAACTACTCTGAAGATTTTTACTGAGGATGTTTCCATGGTTATCAGGGATAGTGGCCCATCATTTTCTCGAGAGTCTTCATCTAGCTTCTGTTTCATGGCAATGTTGGCTTTACCAAATCAGCCTGGAAATGTTGCCCTCCCCAAGTTTCTGGGAAAGTGTAAGGAGTGATATTAATTCTCCTTTAAATGTTTGATAGAATGTACTATCAGGTCCTAGGCTTTTTAATTATTGAGACACTTTGGGTCAAGGTTTAATTTCCTTTGACACTGGTAATTTGTTCATACACTCTGGTTCCTTGTAATTCAGTATAAACCAGTGATATGTTTCTAGGAGTATTCATTCTTTCTGATTATGCCTTGTTGATGTAATTCTTCATTGCAGCCTCACCATCCTTTGGTCTTCTGCTGTAAAACTGACTGTATTACTGTGTCTTTAATTTTTACTGTATCTTTTTAAGGGTTGCCCTTTTTCCTAGTTTAGGTAGGGAGCCTGTCATCTTTACAGAAATAACCTTACGGTCTCTATGAACTTTTCTATTGTTCTTTCATTTTCGGCATCACTCCTCCATGTTTTGATTTTTATTGTTTCCTTCTGCCTACTGATAACAAGCTTATTGTTTTTCTGTAACTGGTTTGTATCGATAGTGAGAAAAAGTCTGTGGGAAAATTGCATATTGCTTCTAGTAGAGTTCATTTTATCCAAGCAAGTGGTAAGTAAGAATGGCTTCTAGCAAGCCTTGCTTACTTCAGAAAAAACCCCCAAACCACCCCACAGGCAAGTAGCTTAACATGAAGTGACCAGAAAAGGACCACATTTACATCTTGGTGGCTGAAATAGAGGGGATGAAAGTATCAAGGGAATAGTAATTCTCCACAAAAAGAAAATTCTTTAAACTACCAGCAGACTTTCCAGCAGAAAATTTTCAGGTCAGGAGACAGCAGAATAGTGTGGGAAAAATGTCCACAGTACTATGCCGTACAGGCTGTCCTTTAAAGAGAATAGTACATACGAACTGAACAAAATCTGTCAGAGCTCACCACTCTTAAACTCTGTGAGAGAAGTTTAAAGGGAATCCTCCATATTGATGTGAGAGAAACTAGCAACATCAAATCCAATGACTGTGTGAGGGTCACTGAAAAAATATGGTCATATTAAAAACCCTAAAAGTGTAATGATGAATTGCTGATAGCTAAAGCTATAAATTTGCTAAGGTGTACAATATGCAAAGAAGTAAATTATGACATTAATAATAAAACAATATTAATAATAATATAAATAGAAGTTATACCCCCCAAGTCTCATTGTAACCACCAAAAAAAAAAAAAATAACTTGGTGTAAGGTAAGAGGATCAGATGTTCAAAGTCATTCTTGGCTACATAGGAAGTTTGAGGCCAGCCTAGATGAGATCTCCAAAAAGCAAAGAAAAAACATTATAAATACACAAAAATAAATAAATAATTAAAAAAAACAAAAACACTACTACAAAAATTATTACGCTAAAAAAACAGCAAGCAATAAAACCTTTAAGAAAAATCTACAAAACATTCAGAAACATTCAGAAAACCATTAACAAAATGACAAAGTAATCCCTAACCTATCAGTAATTACTGCGACTATAAAGTGATTAAATTCTCTAATCTAAAGAAACAGCATGTGAGAATAGACCTAAAACCCAGAACTAACCATGTGTTGTATAAGGACCAACTTTATAATAAGAATATCCATAACTGAAGGCGAAAGAACAGACAAATTATCCTCTGTAAGATACATCACAAAGACAACAGGTGTGATATAGGTGGGCTTTCTGTCCTGCCAGTCAGCTCCCAAATAACATGAGACTTCTTATTAATTATGAAAGCTCGCCCATAGTTTAGGCTTGCTTCTACCTTGCTCTTAAAACCTAAATAAACTCATTTCTATTCATCTACATGTTGCCATGTGACTCATAATTTACCTCCCTTCTTGCATGTCTGTGCCTCTAGTCCACTTGTGACTCCACCCTCCTTCTTCCCAGTATTCTCTCTGCACCCCCAAATCCTTCCAGGCTATTGGCAGTTTAGCTTTTATTACATCCATCACAGTGAAATATCTGCACACTCTATAAGATATTCCAGAACATGTAACTACACTGACATGAGAAAAAATTAGACTGTCAAAACTGTCAGAGAAATCACGGCAGTGCATAGCTATAATCTCAGCTTTCACAGAGGCAGCAAGGGAGGGTTGCCACAGGACCAGCCTGGTCTACACAAAAACGTCCGGCCAGCTAGGGCTATTAGCAGGACCCTATTTCAAAAACAAAACAAACAAAATAAATAAAAAACCTAAATCAACACACAATATAGGGACCAATGAACCAAGAGAACCTTCCAGTTATCAATACATGTTCACATAGCACCAGAACATCCAAATATTTAAAGCAAGCATTAACAGCACAGTGCCTAAGTAGGCAGGCTACAGTAACATGGCGACGTCAATGCCCCCCACTCTTCACAATGGAAAGATTATCTAAAGATAGTCAATAGACCAGCAGATTTGGACATTACATGTATCTGTGAACCATGTGTATACTTGGTATCTGCAGAAGCCAGAGCGTGGCGTTGGATCCCTAGGTGGTCTGAGTTATGGATGGGCTGCCATGTAGGTACTAGGAATCAAACCCAGGTCCTCGTAAACGAGCTGTCAGTGCTCTAACCACTGCCCCATCCTTCTAAAGCCCCTTAATCTTTTTTTTAAAGGAAATAAAAGAAAGAAGCAAACACAAAAAATGGGCCTTGAGCACAGAGGTGAAATAGCTACCCATGGTACACTATGAAGACCATGGCGCCTTCCTCTGCATTAAACTAAACATCATCTATTATTTTGCCACAATTTCCATAGCAGTATCAGCTAGCTGTATTCCACACTATCTCACAGTTCCAGAGAAATCAACTCATAACATAGGTAGATGGTTTCTTTCGAGCCAGGGAGGGAGGATCTGTCCCAGGCCTTCAGCCTTGATTGTGAGCAGCTAATCCTTTTGTTTACCTTCCCCACACCCTTTTTCCTTTGCGCAGGGTCTCCTGTGTCTCAGGACTCAGCATTTAGCTAAGAGTGACATGAACTGCATATTTCCCCGACTCTACCACTCGGGTTACGGGCACTCATGCCTGGTTTTTATGAAGTGCCGGGAAGATTCAGGGATTAGAGTCAGCGTTTCCCGCCTGCTGGACAAGTATGGACATATTCTGGTCCCTTGAATGAGAACGTCCCCCAGAGCTGAGGGATTTGAATACTTGATTCCCTATTGGTGGCGCTGTTTTGGGGCAGGGTTTGTGAGTTTACAGCCTTGCCCTACTTCCTGTTCACTATCTGCACCTTGTTTGTAATGGAAAACATCACCTTTTTGCTTCCTGTTCCAAGAGCCTGCTTTGCCTCCCCCACCACTGGAGACCTACCCCTCATCTTCACCCCAACGCATCAGGAACCTTTAGCTATAATAGACATTTTCATCCCATAAATTGCTTTATTCTCTTGGTGGTTTTTTTTTTTT
>CAWTZC010000557.1:0-54674 GCA_963919715.1 Microtus obscurus
CATCTATAACCTATTTCCCTCTTCCATCTAAGGGGACTGCAGTTTTAGAAGACAGTTACGAGATACTGGAGGTTATGTATTGAAATATACAGAGAACAATACTTTAATAGAATGAAAGGTTTAGTTACTTGAAATGGATTGAATGCCTTAGGCGCCCAAACACCAAATCACTCTCAGATTCCCCCCACTCCTCTTTCTGTCTCTGTCTCTCTGTGTGTGTCTCTCTCTCCTTTATAAAAACATCAACCACAGAGAATTAACTTTATGAAAAACTTGGAGATTGAGAAGCAGAGCAGAGTGCAGTTTGCCCACGCTGACAAAGCAGAGGTAGACCAGCTAAAAGGCTCTAGATTTGGTATCCCACCAACCTTCCTGCACAGCTCAGTGCTGGAGTAACAGTCTTCAGGTAAATAGTTTGCTTTGGTGTTTATAGACCATGAAACTACTAACTAGATCTCATATGCTAGCAGGTACCAGGTAACAGAACTGGGACACAAAATCCAGAAGGAACCTTAAGATATTCTCCATGATAAATAGATTTAAAAAAAAAATTAAAAAAAAAAACACCAATTCTTGCTGTTAAAGGATGACCAAGTCACCAGGAAGTGAAATAAAACATAGAGCCCAGGTCTCTACAACTCCAGGGAAAATTCTCTCTCAATCCACTATAAATTCAGTCATAAAAACGCTGTCTCCTGATGAGATCTGAATTAGATTTTAAAAAAAAAATCTATATGAAAATCTTGTCCTCTGATGGCTACAGTCTGTGATTTCCCTGGATAGAGATCATTTCTCTCTCCCCATCTTCCCAGTCCAGTGATTCTAACTTTGTCTTTCCCTGAAATGCCTCATTGCTCATGTACACTTACCTGTAGGGATTTCTGAATGCAGAACAAATACTTCCTGAGCAGGAAGAGAGGTGGTGGGAACATTGCCCCTTCCTGTGAAGAACGTTAAAGTCATTGTCCCGTGTGGGCAATCAGTGTGTGGTTGTTACAGCTCCCGAAACCTTCATGATAGCCCTCCACATCAGTTCTCTGTCTTTACGGAGGGGCTGCACCTCATATATTTCTGTGATTTTGTTTTTAAATATTAAACATTGGTTATGAAGAGATTCTCGGTCTCAAGATTGCATTCATATATATGTTTTCTTCTGACTTATATGGAAGCAACTCACACATCAGAGGCTCAGCCCTTGGCCCATAGTTTGAAAGCATCAAATCAAAGCCTCATATAGACTGAAAATTATAATACTTAGGGAACAGCATTATAATTGCTCATTTATATAAAGAGAGCAAATTTAAATAATGGGTCAGTAAGAGAACGTTCTCAGGTTGCTGGAGGTGAACCCATCACCATTCTAAGGATGCCGCTGCTCTCTTTGGGAAAGGTAGGGGAAAGTGTGGTTGGTTCCACCTTGGAGGAAGTTCACCTGCAGATGCTATTATGGAAGTGGCGGGTTGGGCTGGCTTAGTTTCTCACCCAAGTGTGAAAGGATTAGCCCGCATCTGAACTTTGGGGGATGTGTGGGCTCAAATGTGGAACAGGCAGAATGACGGAGAATGGTATGCCAGGGGAAGAAGCAGAGTGAACTGAGACGTCAAGACAGGAACGTGAGGCAAAGTCCAACCTACAGCTGAGGCAAGAGCGGCTCTGAGGCATTTCCAGCTTGTTTTACCTGTGAACAGAACTGGAGAGTTTCATTCACTTTGCTGATAGCCTTCTAAGTGGCTTCCTTATGTCCAGCGTGTCCTTCTCAACCCACCTTCTGCTCTGACGTTTCTCCAACTTACGACCCTCCCAATGGGTGATTCCCTTTAGCCCCAATCAGTGTTGTACCTGGATTCTAGTATTTCTGAAACAGTCCAGCTAATAGGGGCCCTGCTCAGGACACACTGAGGCAAAGTTCCTGAAAACCCAGACTAAAAGGAAAAGAGTGAAACCTAGAATTCTTCAATTTGACTCCTATCTTTCCAGTGAGTAGAATTGACATTTCCCCAGTGTATTGTAAAATATAATAGTGAACATAGGAATTTCTTCTCCAAATAGTTGGAAATGGAGAAGAAACAAGTAGGTCTTCAAGAAATTTTGGCTAAATTAAGTTCTTTGAGCACATTTTTTAAAATAATTAAACTGCTAAGCACCAACTAAACTTGAAGTAAGGGGAAACAAATCACATAGTGTCCTTCCACCAAAGTTTCTTGGACAAACCAAAGGTGGCAGGACAGACAATATCCATAAAATACAGCAAAAGACAGAGAAAAGTGAATAAAATCACAGAACATATAGAAAAGACAGCACAGTGAGGTTAGCTTTTACTTAAAGACTTGGGGAGTTTATTTCTAGTTTTGTCTGTGTGTGTGTGCACATGTGTGTGCACACACATACACATGTATGTGCATATGTGCCCACAGAAGCCAGAGGTATCAGATGGGTCACGCTGGAGTGACAGGTAATTGTAAACCACCTGAGATGGGTGCTTGTCCCCAAACTTGGGTCCTCTGAAAGAGCAGTGTTTTTGGTAGTATTTCTAAAGCTCTGAAGAGACATCATAACCACAGCAACTCTTAGAAAGGAAAACATTTAACTGGATCTGCCTTATAGGTTCAGAGGTTTAGTCCATTATCATCATGGCAGGAAGCACACAGGCAAACATGGCTGCTACATGGTTCTACTTCTAGATTAGCAGGCATTCAGAAGAGAGGCAGACACTAAATCTGACGAGCATCTGAAACCTCAGAGCCCACCCCCAGTGACACATTCCATCCAACAAGGCCGCACCTACTCCAAAAAAGCAACACCTCCTAGCAAAGCTACTCCCTGTGAGCCTATGGAGGTCGTTTTCATTCAAGCCACCACAAGTAGCCTGTGCTTTAGCTGCTGAGCCATCTCTGTAGCTCAGGGGTTATTTTTAAAGTAAGGTAATAGTCATAGGTTCCAACAGATTAAGATGTAAAAGCATTTAAAAGGCTAAAATATAAAGAAAGGCTGGAAGTGGGTTTTATGAAAAATAGAGATCCAGACAAAGAGGGCAGTATAAACTGTAGTAAGGGGCCTGACACCAACCACTGGAATGTCCTGAGCAAGAAGAAACAGCAGAGTAGAAGGAGAACTGAAAGAAAGAGACAGAGAAACTACTTAGGAAGCTACCATGGGACTTAGTGAAAAGCACTACTCATCCGTGACTCCCCCATCCCCACATCGTCAAACAAAAGAGATGGCGTCACCTTATGTTTGAATTCTTAGAGATTCCTTTTAGGCTAGTCCTCTTCAAATGAGTTACAGTCTTAATTAATTGGTGGAATGATCGATGATCTAAACTAGGCACAAACTACGACAGCAGTGTTCCTGGCCCACTAGATGAATGCTTGGGAAAGGTACATTCACCCGAATGACTTGAATCAATCCTAGTGCGGATATTTACAAAAAGTCACCAGGAGCATGGGGGTCACATCTGTAAATCCCATGACTAGGAAGACTGAAAGTTCTGGGCTAGCCTAGGCCACATAGCAAGATCCGGCTTAAAATAAATATGTGAAAACAGAACCAAAGGTGTTTGGTCTTCAGGAGGAGTAGAATAGGGAGACTGGCAAAACCAATGCAGTCTTCTGCATTTGCTCTGGGATGACATCTCCTGAGTGTTAGACAGTGTTATGAACAAGCATTTGGAAGGCTGCGTTAAGATGAAGCCATTATGTGATTACATATCCAGGACTGTAATTTACAGTGGGAAAGCCAGCTGTTCCATTGCTTCATGCGACTACGGGAAATATTTCTGGACACAGAATCACATCTGGACTCTAAAACTGCTTGTGTCTTAAACACCACAGAACCGACAGTGATTTGCTCTAGAAAACGATGGACACCGCAGGGAGTGTCCTGAGGGGTACAGAACTCCTGAGGTCAAAATTAAGCAAGTCACAATTTTCAATACAATTGTCTTGTGAACTGTTAGGGGAATCATCTTTAAATTTTGATCTCATCTATACTGTATGGAACTTAAAAAATGCATGCATTGTAAAATTAATAATTTAAACATAGATCATTTAAAATGCAGATATTGCTTGGCAGTTACCCTCCCCTAAAATAGTTGGATCCTGGGGATAGAATCTGCTCTTAATGCTGGGTTCTTCTCTATGCCTCACCCTAGGGTGAACACTGCAGGACTTAGCGGGAAGGTGGGATGTCAGGCAAAAAGTAGGCCATTGGCCATTTAGGTATTGCTACCTGAGCTAGTCAATAGAAAAAGACTAGGTTTATATGAGGGTAGGATAGGTCAAGGGCTAGTGAATGTTTATTGATAACCATGTAGGCTTTGAGGTACAATGTAATTTTGAATATAGAATTGGTGAAAGAGTACATAGTGAATTTAGGGATAGCCTGGATCAGGTTAGACTCTGACTAAAACAAACACTAGAAAAAAATCATCCTGGAGTTGAGGAAACCCAGAGCCAGAAAGACAAACAGTTATGTACTCACACGTCAGTGGATATTAGGTGTAAAGCAGAAGATCTCCCCCCACCCCTCAATGGCCTTCTCCATCAAAATATCTCTTTCATTGCTCTCCTTTCCATCTCCCCAACTCAACCAATCCCTCTCGTTCCCCAACCCCCATCCCATCCCCTCTCACTCCCCCCACCCCTCCACCCCACCTCCAGTTAACCCATGAGATCTATGTCATCTCTCTCCCCTTCCTAGGGCGATCCATGCAAGTCCCTCTTAGAGTCTTCCTTGCTACCTAGCTTCTCTGGGGCTGTGGACTGTAGCCTGGTTATCTTTTGCTATTGATTTGTTGATTCCCCATGAGAGGCCTTTTCCTTTCTGAGGAGTGGATGAGGGAGGGTTGGGGAAGAAATGGGAAGAGCAGGAGGAGAGGGAGAAAAGGGGAACTGTGGTTGGTATTTAAAATAAATAGAAAATTTAAAATAAAATAATAAAATTCCTGGAAATTTCCCTAGGAATAATAATAATAAAAACAAGAAACAAGTAGAACAGAAAAAAAAAACTGGTGGATGAAATAGGGTAGGTCGTTTACACTGGAGACCCAGAAAGAAGGCAGCAGGAGCAGATCAGTATAGTAAAAAGAAGCACAGAGACCACAGACCAAGTGATGCCAGACGTTAGTTGACTGCAGACAAAGCTGGATGTTTGGCAAATAAGTAACAAGTGGCCTTGAGGTTCTTAATGCCAGTGTTTAGACACTCACTGGGGACATCATCTGAGGCCCCAGCAGTTAAAACCCAGCACAGTAAGCATTGGGCTCAGAGGAAGCATGGTGGCCTGCAGTCTGGGGCATGAGGTCTCAAGGTTTCCATCTGTAGGGAATGAAGCCTGTTAGACTGAGGTTCTTGTCCCTCCAGTCCCATAGTCGTTCAGTTCCCCCCAAAAAAAAACAGAGGTCTACATTAATCATAAACTGATTGGCCTATTAGCTCAGGCTTCTTTAACTCTTTCTACATCTTATATTATCCCATTATTCTTGTCTGTGTTAGCCACGTGGTTTGGTATCTTTTATCAGTGAGGCAGTCACATCTTGCTTTCTCTCTGTCTGGGTGATAACTGCAGACTGCATCTTTGCTCTTCCCAGAATTCTCCTGTTCTCATTGCCCCACCTCTACCTCCTACCTGGCTACTGGCCAATCAGTATTTATTAAAAATAATACAAGTGATAGGGTAAAAGACCATTGTCACACAACAGAAGCCAGTTTAGCTATTAGGTTTCCTTGACTCAAACCTTCACTCTCTGAAGGTAAGAGAGAATGACACAGACATACACTTTTACAGAACAAATCTATCTAATTGGTGTTCTTTTCAGAACTCAATGTTTCCCTAAATTCATATCTTTAAGTTCCAATCCCTCCATATGGAGGATCAGGAAATGGGTCTTTGGAAAGGTTTTAGGTTTGAGTTAGGTCATGATGGTAGAGGCTACCGTGTGAGAGCCTAGTAGGAAGGTGCCTCACCAAGAACCTGTTGTAGGGAGGCTTCTTGTTCACCCCCGCCGCCCAGAACTGAAATAACCACACAGAAATTGTATTAATTAAATCACTGCTTGGCCCATTAGCTCTAGCTTCTTATTGGCTAACTCTTACATCTTAATTTAACCCATTTCTAGTAACCGTGTTTCACCATGTGACTGTGGCTTAATAGGTAAAGAAGTTCTGGCATCTGTCTCTGGCAGGGCTTTATGGTTTCTTTTTACTCCTCCTTCTTTCTCCCAGCATTCAGTTTAGTTTTCCCCACCCAGCTAACAAATTCTTCCTTGTTATAGGTCCAACGTGTTTATTTATTAATCAATGGTAATCGCAGCATACAGAGAATCCCATGTCAAGAATCAACACTTGATCTTATCTTCCCAGACTCAAGGACAGTGCTGGGTAGATTTTTACTGCAGAGAACCCAGCCCATAGCACTTTTCATACTAAGCATGTTGTATGCTTCAGAGAAACTGTTTGGATGGAAACATTTCCATTCTGCCTTCTCCAGTGTTTGTTGGTGTCTTCATTTCTGGAGAACAGGGCCAAGTGCTTGATGCTACTAAGAGCAAATGATGGTCCATGCCCAGGGTTGTGTCCCATCTATAGAGATAAACAGTGGGACTCACCCTGTTCTACCCCTTCCAGGCACCCAGCACTGAGGGAAAGCTTCTTCATTGGTAGAGAGCATACATGGTCTTTGACAGGGTACATGGTCCTGGAACTTGCTTTCCCTGGCTCTGTTTCTGGGATTACTGGGTCTCCAGACATAGCATTTTCTCTTCCATCAAACATCTGCTCTGTTGGGCCTCCAAGTGAGAGGGTGGGCACTTGGTGGCTGCCTGACTCGGAAACTGTCCATTATGAGAGCGGATCATCTTGCCTTCCATTAAGTGTGTGATTACAGCCAGATGCTCTGGTGATGGGCACACCATTCCCCTATAATAACCATAATTATGAGCCTGGTATGTCTTCAGCTCCACAAACTCTGAACTTCTGAAGTCAGAAGAAATGTGGAAGAATTGCTTTTAGGGCCGCAATCAAATGGAGGAGAGGAGAACTTTTTTAAGCAGGGGGAAATTCCTGCCTGACACGTTGGCTTCTGTGCAGCCTGCTCTGACATCCCGTGGGGTGGCCCTGGAGTCCAGAATGAGCATGACTCTGGCTCCACATTCCTGCTCTCCTTCCTCTACTCCCCCTGCTCCTCACCCAGCCCCCCCCACACCTGTGCTTCCTTCTCAGCTGGGAGAGGAAAATAAGCACCCGCCTGCCCACCAACTCACTCCGCCCGCTGTGAAGGCTTGCCAAGAGGGGCGCCTTCCTGCCCGTTTGGGTGAAGTTCTTGGAATATCCAGGGAGAAGGGGGGTTGGAGGGAGCTACTCTTGGCTGCTTGCCACAGTGACTAACAGCCACCTGGCCTGCTGTTCTTGTGGCTCCATCTATTTGTGGAATACGGGGCTGTTTGGGGTGTATTTGTGTATAAGCGAAGTCCTTACATAGAGGAACTCATTTAAAAGTGTTGGAAACCCAGCAATTGAAGAAATGCTATCTGAGTTTGCTTGGCCTGCTGTTACAAAGACCCATACCTTATCCTTAAGGTAGCTTAAGGAGAGTTATTTGCTGTTAATCTATCACAGTTCACGATGAAGGCTGGAAGTTCAAGATCCAAGCATCTCGGGGCTAGTTTCTTCTACAAGGTGTGTGTGTGGGGGGGGGGGGGGACACTGAACTGGGTATTTCCTTCACTCTCCCCATGGTGCCTGCATGTCATTTCCCATCTCCCCATGTGTTTCTCTATATGGTGTCATTTTTGAGCACCTCAGTCGTATTGAATTAGGGACTCATTCTGCTCCAATACAACCTCATCCTCACTAATTTCCTCTGCTGTAGCCACTCAGTGTTTGAAGAACACCATATTCTGAGATGCTGGGATCAGGCATACATACGGAGATGTATGAGGGGTTGGGGAACACAGCTCGATTCTAAATGTATTTTTTGAAAGTCTGTCATGGGTCAGGCACTGTCTGAATTATGACAATGAACTTAAGACCAAATAAGTTTCTGCTTCCCTACAGGCCTCTGAGAGGTATATAGATTATGAAGGAAAACTATAAGATCAATAAGATGATGATTGTGACAATACGTTTTGTCCCTGGGAAGACTATAGATGAACACAGGTAGGGAAACATTCCCGTGTACACCCAGAGGAGGCTGCCCCTGAGGGAATAAGATCTGGAGAACGGTAGGTATCCACAAGGGACCGAGTAGGTGGAACAGACAGGAAATGACAGAAAACACAAGGTGCAGTGGGGCCAGAAATTGGGCCACATACAGAGAAATGAGGAGTCTAGGGTTGGAATACAGTCTGTGTCAGTGTGTTCCAGGGGGGAAGGTGAAGAGGAAGAGGAATGAGATGCTACTGGGAGACAAATAATGCAGGCCGCAGAAGCAACTGAGGAGTTAGGACAGAAGCCTGGGGTAACTCAGGGAGAACTAAAGAACGACGTGTGGAAAATGAAGTCAAACTAACTCATAAGGAAAACCTCACCGGCTTCTTTGGGGGAGAACAGGGAAGGAAGACAGTTCACGGGGGAGCTGAGGTCCTAGGAAAAGAACAAGGGAGCTCTGGAGTGCTTCAGTCCCCAGACCCAAGCTCAGACCTAGAGCTCACGTGGCTATTCTCCTCAGACAGCCATGTCCCCAGTCTTTGTAAAGTCCCATTTTTATCCCCCTTGCTACTTTGTTGTTTACATACTTACAGCCTTTATCAGATGCCAGGCACTGCTGCATTTAAAACGTTAAGCCATTTATGTGACTTAAGTCTTGACTGTGACTCTCCCTACACTCCCTCTCACGAGTACGCTGGGATTTTATCATCACGTATCATGGAAGGCTTGTTGAATGAGTGTGTAAATAATAGTGAAAATGATGGAGAGATGGAGTAGGGGGTTGTTGACCATGACTTCTAAAACTTTTAACGTGGATAGGAGGGGAGGCTGTCCTCAGAGTCAGGAACCCCAAAAGAGAAAACATCCCCTTGGGATTGAAGACAGAGTCATGGAGATAGAACAGTAACCTGAAGCCGACTGGTGGGGCACAGCAGGTGTGTGGGCATCTACCACTTCAGCCACACAGGTTTGTGTCACCCGATTCCATGGAGAGGAGAAAGGGCATCAACACAAAAGTACTTAGGCTCTATCCCATAACAGATGAATAACTGCTATTAGCTTTGGACTCTCGGCATTTTTATGAGATCTTTGTTCCAAGGCTTTGAGGTTTGGCAGCAGAAACATATTATTCACACACAAAACAACTGCATTAAAATAGCATTAAGCATCTGGCTTAGAGTGACAAGACCTAGGAAACCGAGAGCGATGACGGAGTCTGTCCTGAGTTCACCTCCAACACCAGCCATGGTACTGTTCCTCCTTTGGGACACAAAGTCACATGCAGGACCAGGACAAAGTTAGAAGAAAGGAGGAGAATTCGGGGTCAGGTCAACACGGTGACTCCAATTCCTTGACCAAGGATTGAGAGATGTCTGTAGTGACTCAAGCCCACAGCATTGGGCTTGACCAGACCCCATGGATCCAGGGTTATCTTGGTTTAAAAGATATTTCTTTCTCTTAACTAGCAAAGCAACCAAAAAGGCAACTGTGTTCATTTCTAAATTGATCCAAATCACTCTAAAATGCCATCTATTCTTGGGAGTAAATTGGAGATCCATTTCATTTACCCCTCTTCTTACATTGGAGAATGTAAGCTGCCGGTCAATAGCTGAGCTGACAGATAAGAGCAAAGAAGACCCAGGCTTTCAAGAATGACCTGGCAATCACTTTCGCAATGGGCAAGAAAATAATAACGCTGCAAGGTCTGGCTGGAAATGCATGAAAGGAGAAGGCAGCTGGAGGTTGCAGGTAATGTGTCTGCTCCCTCTGACCATCACTCAGCAAAGCAGACAACCTTGGCTCTGTCATGCTGCTATTTATGTGCCACGGCCATAAGTGAATCTGTGACTTTCCACCAGGGGCCACTGGTGACAATGGTGACATCTCCACCAACCCCACCCTCCACCCCTTACCCTTTAAATAAGATGGTTTGGGGAAGGGGAGTGGACAGGCAATAGCAAGCTCAGAGTTGACAGGGATCATTGCACTGCCATCAAAACAGTGGTCACAAAGCCAGGGACAGGCCACCCTGGCAGATTTTTTTTTTTTTAATGTAGAGCTGACTGGAATCTTATTTAACAGTCTTAATGAGCGCATTAGCTGCAACTTAACGCTAAGTCTGAATGAAAAGCACCAGGATTTGACATGTTTCTTGGCAACAGCTTTTGACAAAAACGACGTGTTTGTCTCTAGCTCTGTGCTGGGATTCTTCAGTGGGAAGTCTCTTGAATTAAAACATCCTCTTTGGAGGTTGAGTTTTCAGCCTTTTCCCCCACATGCTCCTCCCGCATAACCGCATACACCCGCATACCCGCCGCGCGCACACACACACACACACACACACACACACACACACACACACACACGTAAATCCACCAACCCAGGTGTGGGCTGTCTCAGCCCAGATGTTGTCATTGACCTATGTACGGTGATGTCCCCATGGTAGCAGCTGTGAGGCCTCATCGCTCTGTGAGTCCCGCACAGGAGATGGAAAGCGGTCCAGCATTCCACACTCCGGGCACATTTTCTCCTGAGCCCTCATGTTTACTTTCTAAGCTATGGATCCTCAGTGAGGACAAAGCAAGGGCGTGCTAAGACAGATATGAGGGCACCGGGGAGGAAGTGACTGTTGAGAGCGGCCGTTTCCAACCTGCTGGTAGCAACCCTTTCGGGGATCTCATGACCTTTTCACAGGGGTCACTTAAGAACAATAGAAAACACAGATATTTATATCAGGATTCATAACAGAAGCAAAATTACAGTTCTGAAGTAGCAACTAAAATCACTTTATGGTTAGGGGTCACCACAACATGAGGAACTGTATTAAAGGGTCACAGCATTAGGAAGGTTGAGAACCAGTGCTCTAGGGGGTTTTGCTGGCCTCTGCTCCATCCTCTTTCCTGTGCTGTGCAGCTCAGCACCTCACAAGTATGGACACAGCAGACTCTAAATCCCTGCTTCATTATGTAATCAAAAAGAATGGGTCACGGAGTGAGGCTGATTGCGAAACCTCCAGGTTCAGAGCACCAGGACGCGGGGAGGGGAGCAGCAGCCTGCTAGGAGAGTGTACTGGGTGCGTTTTCCTGCACCGGTTGACTGCCACAGTTCCTCAGTGTGAGCTTCTGCTGGGAATCACTGGACTCACACAAACGCTTGGCCTCCGTGGAATCAGCAGGAATGCGGACAGGCCTTGTTGCCTGCTGTGGGGCCTTGAGGATCCTGGCTGGGCTGGTGCAACCACTGACTTCCTGTCTTGCCAGTTGATGCCTCAACACCACAGCAAAGGCCAAACGGAGCCTATAGACATCTTGTCAAAGCCCTCGGCTTGCTTAGGGCTGTTTAGTTTTGCTCCTCCTGAGACGAGAGAAAGGATGAGCTGACTAAATCTTGCCGCCCTCAGCTACTGTGGTGAAAGGCTCCTCAGGCCCATCCTCGGGTAGCAGGCTGACACAGACCACCAGGATGGTCATCCAATCCCGGGGTTCACGATAGTATACAGACTGAGGAGGTTATATCTGGGAGTCCACGTGTATATACATGTATACATGCAATAGCAATGTAAAAAAAGAAACCAAGGCTATGAATTTGGAGGAAAGCAGAGAGAGGTATATGGAAGGTTTGTTGGGAGAAAATAGAAGGGAGAAATGTTGGAGCCAAAATCTCAAGAGTGAAAAATAAGGACAACAAAATTGTCTGTTGTAATCTTTTTTATAAAAGATTCATTTAAATGAGACACGTGTGAAGAACGCCTGACAGAAAAATATGTCCTTTTGTGTACAAAAAAGGAGAATGAATTAATGAAAGAAAGGAAGGAAGGAAGTGAGGGGGAGAGGAAGGAAGGAAGGAAGGAAGGAAGGAAGGAAGAAAGGAAGGAAGGAAGGAGAGAGGGATGGAGGGAAAAAAGGAAAATAGTGACAATTTGATTCAGGGGGAGAAACATTAGAAAGGACAATCTAGAGATGTAGAATGACCTGGTAATAGGGAGTTTTATAATTCTAAGTGAAGTATTTGAACTTTATTGATGTATTTAATAGGAAAGCAAGGCAGGAACTAAGATGAAATAAACTTTAAAGGGGATAGATTCTATCCTGGTGGGATTCCCAGGTCTCAGAACACCTGTGATATTTGTTATTGGATAAGCTGTGATCAAAACAAGGTATGTAGCTGGCATTTCTTAAATGGACACACCCAGTTGAGAATTTGGGGGTCTTCCCTTAGACTACTGCCTTTTATACATATAGTTCCCCGAGCATAATGCTGTGCCGTGACTATCCAAATCGTGCGTGTATATTCCATTTCCTAAGCATGTGTGTGGTCATGAACGATGGCCAAGTTTAAGATGCAATGCATTCTCCATATGGCATACAACACTCTCGGTACTTCTCCTGAAATACCACGTCTGGTGTATGTATGCTGCAGACAATCTCCAAAGGAGACGGGGGAATCTCAAATTTTATTCCAATCCAGCCAGACTGAGAGGCCCTTGAACTCTGGAAAGAAACCGGTTCTTTTTTCATCCCTGTGACAGTACAGAATCCTGGGTACCAAGTCCTTTCTTCACAGCCAGGATTTTGATCTCCAGTCTGTGTCGCACCCACTTCTGACAAAATGTTGAAAGTAAAATGTATGCTTGTCCGCCCCACCCTTCTTCCTTTTAAAATGCATGGAATTGTCAGTTTTGTTAACAACAAAATCTGTTGGAGATTCTGAGGATGTGTTAACTATCCCGTCATGCCTCGACGTGCAGATGGCAGAGTCTGAAGAGGCAGGGAGCGTGCTGAATGGTATTTAATGTGTTCGGACCAGGAAGGGAACTGTGAGACCCAGACAGCACAAAGCCAACTAGAGCCTGACTGACGGAGACTGCACTGCAATTATTCTCTTCAAAGGTCAGTCTGCAGGCGTTCTGTGCTGCAGCAGAGGCTACCCCCTTCCCATCTTCAGCTGTCTCATAGTGCCTGGACAAAAGGTCATGGGGCCAGGAAGGTGGTGCTTAGAGATAATTTGACCTGTCTCATTCTGTCACGTCGGTGCTGATGAGAGAGGTCCAGGTAATTTACTTGACTTTTCTTGTCCTGACATCTGATCTTAGTACACACTAGATCTGGTATCTACCAGTTGGCCATCTGTCACAGGTCCTACATTTTAAAGTGTTTTAAACAGAAACTCACAGTTCAGAGTGTTAAGCTAGAATGTGAGTTTTTGTTTGTTTTGTTGTTTGTTGCAAAGGAGAGGGCTGCTTGTTCATCCCTGCCGCCCAGCAAGCTTAGCCCCAAAATAACCACACAGAAACTGTGTTCATTAAATCACTGCTTAGTCTATTAGCTCTAATATCTTATTGGCTAACTCTTACACCTTGATTTAGCCCATTTATATTAATCTATGTATCACCACGGGGCTTACCAGGAAAGACTTCGCATGTCTGATTCTGACAGCTCCATGGTGTCTATCTCTTTCTCTGCCTTTCTTCCTGCTAGCATTCAGTTCTGTCTTCCCCGTCTACCTAAGTTCTGCCTTATCAACTAGGCCAAGGAAGTTTCTTTATTCATTAACCAATGAAAGCAACACACAAACAGAGGAACTCCTACACCATTTCCCCTTTTCTGTTTAAACAAAAAGGAAAGCTTTAACTTTAACATAGTAAAATTACATATAACAAAACAGGTATCAAGCAAAAACTACAATTACAATATTTATATCTATTTTATCTTTTTATAACTGAGGAAAACTATAATAATAATAACTATCTATTCTTCAACCCCATCAAAGACTCCAGAAGGATATATTACCTAAGTAAACAGGAAGAGCATTGCAAGCAACTTCCAAAATTAAAGAATTGATAGAGACATCTCGCTGCCTGTACAGTCACCCAAAGTTTTTCTGTAGCATTGGAGTATCCATCTTCAGCCTACAGGGCCGTAGTATCCAGCAGACCTTTTTATGAAGCAGGAAATTTTAAAGACAGTTTAGTCATTTTCTTCTGTATCCTGCAGAATGTCTCACAGACTCTTTCATGAAACAGGAACTCTGAAGGATCGTTTCACCTTTAGGCATGTTTAGCAATCATTTCTCTGCTGGTCCTGGATGTCCAAGAAAGAGCAGTTTCTTGCCTAAATATTGTTGTTGTAACAGGTAGCCCTGGCTGGCCTAGAACTCACTATGTAGACCAAGCAGGCTTTCAGATAACAGAGATCTGCCTGCCTCTGCTTCCTATGTACTAGAATTAAAGTCATATATCACCCTGCCTGGCTAAACTAGAGAAATCTTATGTTTTGTTCCAAATGTACAATCTATTAAAAATAACAAGAAGAAAACTCAAGGAAGTGGACAGTTCTTTTTGAGGTCACACTAGAATCAGGAGAGGAAGTTATGTTTCCACCCAATTTGAAGCCACCCAAGTAAATGGGTTTCACAGTCACATACCCCCTCCCCAAGACTCAACCACAAACCTGCCAATGCTCAGCTGGCAGGGAAAAAAAATCAGAGGGCATAGCCCCTCACTATGCTTGCAGTGTATTGGGATCCCCAATGCTGATTACAATAAGGTCATGCTCTTTGTAGTCATTCTCTGGTTTAAAGTATACTATCCAAAACCCTCCATATAGCTGCGCAAAATGCAGCTAGACATCAGGAAGCTAGCAAAAAAAGGGAAAAAAGGCACCAGTCATACAAACACAGTTCCTACTCCACATGAGAGCTGAGAGATGATACCAGTCCCTGTGAAGGTTGCACCAAGTCTCTGATTCCTGTTTAATAACCTCTGAAAGCTGTTTGAAGCATTTTCAAACTCCAAGGGGACTGAGAGTTACAAAGAAATAAAGAGAATCAACATTCTTATGGGCTAATGAGCTAGGAGCCACTAGCCATGGCTAGTCTTAGTGACTATTACATTGTTATGAAGAGATGCCATGATCAAGTCAAAGGCAACTCATAAAAGAAAGCATTTAATTGAGAGCTTGCTTACAGTTTCAGAGGTCAGCCGTGATCATTGTGGCAGAAAACAGAGAGGCATGGCACTGGAACAATAGCTAAGAATGTCCCAGAATCTTCCATCCTGATACCCAGGCTGCAGACAGAGATTAAGACCAGACCTGAGCTTTTGAAACCTCAAAACCCATCCAGCAATGACACACGTCCTCAATAATGCTACCCTACTCCAACAAGGCCACACCTCCTAAATCCTTATAACCCTTTCAAATAGTTGCACTCCCTGACAACCAAGCATTCACTATATGAGCCTATGGGGGCCACTCTCATGGATACTGCCACAGAGCTAAATAAACCGCTAATGCAGCCCATAAGCAGTATGCAAAAGAAGGCCTTTCAGGCTGGTTAACAAGGCTCCATGACCTGGCAAACTCTGTCAAAAACATAATGCCACAACTGAGGTTAAAGAAATCCCTGAGACACAACAGCTCCCAGCTCAGCCTGTTTGGGCGCTGGGACAGGGCCCGAATTGGGAGGACATTCGGGAGGGTGGTGGCTCCTTTGTCTAGGTGGCCGGCCTGCACCAAGCGGGGCCGGCCCTTTGTTCGCGGGACGCCCAGGCAGCAGGGAAATCGGATCCGGGTGCCAGGAGGGCCATCGCTGGGGTGAGTGAGTTTCTGGCTGCGGCGGCAGCCCGGGACAGGGAGCTCAGACGTTCCCCCACCCCTCCTGCACTTCCTGGTCAGTCTGCGGGGGGGCTGTACTCCTTGATACCTCTTCTCCATTCCTGTCCCACACAGCTTGCACCCAAGGCCCTCCCTCACTACCTCTGACCCCCTCCCCTCTTTGAACCACACAACAGCTCCCAGCTCAGCCTGTTTGGGCGCTGGGACAGGGCCCGAATTGGGAGGACATTCGGGAGGGTGGTGGCTCCTTTGTCTAGGTGGCCGGCCTGCACCAAGCGGGACCGGCCCTTTGTTCGCGGGACGCCCAGGCAGCGGGGAGATCGGATCCGGGTGCCAGGAGGGCCATCGCTGGGAGATACACCCAGAGATACAGGCACAGCAAAGACAGGACCAAGACACCAGGCCTCTCTTGGCTTCATTTGAAAGAGGAGATGGGAAGGCGCCAATGCAAGAATTCCTCCAACAACCTGAAAGGCAACATGACATCACCAGAACCCAGGGATCCCGAAATAAGAAGAATTGTACACCCTACTCCAGAAGAAGTAGAAGAAATCGACCCAAAAGTGAATTTTTTAAAAATAATAGAAGACCTTAAACAGGAGGTGAAAAACTGCCATAAACAATTAGAGATTACAAACAAAAAGGTAGAGGAAATGAATAAATCGCTCAAAGATACCCAAGAAAACCAAGAGAAACAAGAAAATGCAATCAAACAGGTAAGGGAAATGGTTCAAGACCTGAAGAATGAAATGGAAGTAATGAAGAAAACACAAACCGAGGGAAGGTTGGAGATGGAAAATCTGGGTAAACGAACAGGAACTACAGAGACAAGTACTACCAACAGACTACAAGAGTTAGAAGAAAGAATGTCAGACACTGAAGATACCATAGAGAAAATTAACACACTGATCAAAGAAAACAGCAAAACCAACAAATTCTCATCACAAAACATTCAGGAAATATGGGACACAATAAAAAGACCAAACCTAAGAATAATTGGGATACAAGAAGGAGAAGAAGTACAGCTCAATGGTTCAGAAAATATATTTAATAAAATTATAGAAGAAAACTTTCCCAGCCTAAAGAAAGATATTCCTTTGAAGGTTCAAGAAGCATACAGAACACCGAATAGACTGGACCAGAGAAAAACATCTCCTCGCCACATAATAATCAGAACACAAAACATCCAGAATAGAGAAAGAATATTAAGAGCTGCAAAGGAAAAAGGTCAAGTTACTTATAAAGGTAAACCTATCAGACTTACTCCTGACTACTCTATGGAAACCATGAAAGCCAGAAGGTCCTGGATAGATGTACTGCAGAAGCTAAGAGAACATGGATGCAAGCCCAGACTACTATACCCAGCCAAGCTTTCATTCACTATAAATGGAGAAAACAAAATTTTCCAGGATAAAAACAAATTTAAACAATACGTAGCCACAAATCCAGCCTTACAGAAAGTAATAGAAGGAAAATCACAAACCAAGGAGACCAACAATGACCACAATAACTCAAACATCTAGACACCCTTCACCAGCACAACTAAAAGAAGGCAAACACACAAACTCTATGACTAAAAAAGTGACTGGAGTTAGCAACCACTGGTCATTAATATCCCTTAATGTCAATGGACTCAACTCACCTATAAAAAGGCACAGGCTAAGAGATTGGATACGCAAACAGGATCCAACATTCTGCTGTTTACAAGAAACACACCTCAACCACAAAGACAGGCACCTACTTAGAGTAAAAGGATGGGAAAAGGTTTATCAAGCAAATGGACCTAAGAAACAAGCAGGTGTGGCCATACTAATTTCTAACAAAGTTGACTTCAAACTTAAATCAATCAGAAGAGATGGAGAGGGATATTTTATACTCATAACAGGAACAATTGATCAGGATGAGGTCTCAATCCTGAATATCTATGCCCCTAATATAAAAGCACCCACATATGTAAAAGAAACACTACTAAAACTCAAGGCTGCCATCAAACCGCACACACTAATAGTAGGAGATCTCAACACTCCTCTTTCACCAATGGACAGGTCAATCAGACAGAAACCTAACAGAGAAATAAGAGAATTAATGGAGGTATTGAATCAAATGGACTTAACAGACATCTATAGAACATTCCACCCAAATAGGAAAGAATATACCTTCTTCTCTGCAGCTCATGGAACCTTTTCGAAAATTGACCACATCCTCGGTAACAAAGCAAACTTCCACAGTTACAAAAAAATATCCATAACCACATGTGTCTTATCAGATCACCATGGACTAAAGTTAGAATTCAACAACAATGCTACCCCCAGAAAGCCTACAAACTCATGGAAACTGAATAGTCAACTATTGACCCACACCTGGATCAAGGAAGAAATAAAGAAAGAAATTAAAGTCTTCCTTGAATTCAATGAAAATAAAGAATCAACATACTCAAACTTATGGGACACTTTGAAAGCAGTCCTAAGGGGAAAGTTCATAGCCCTTAGTGCCCACTTAAAGAAAACAGAGAAAGCATACATTGGAGACTTAACAGCCCATCTGAAAGCTCTAGAAAAAAAGAAGCAGACTCACCTAGGAGGAGTAGAAGACTGGAAATAGTCAAACTGAGGGCTGAAATCAACAAAATAGAAACACAGAAAACAATCCAAAGAATCAATGAAACAAAAAGCTGGTTCCTGGAAAAAATCAACAAAATTGATAAACCCCTATCCAAGCTAATCAAACGGCAGAGAGAGAATTTGCAAATTAATAAGATCAGAAATGAAAAGGGGGACATAACCACAGACATAGAGGAAATTCAGAGAATCATTAGATCTTACTACAAAAGCCTGTATGCCACAAAACTGGATAATGTAAAAGAAATGGACACGTTTTTAGATAAATACCATATACCAAAGTTAAATCAGGACCAGGTGAACAATCTAAATAGACCTGTCAGTCGCGAAGAATTAGAAGCTGTTATCAAAAACCTCCCCACCAAAAAAAGCCCAGGACCACACGGTTTCAATGCGGAATTCTACCAGAATTTCCAAGAAGACCTAATACCTATACTCCTTAAGGTATTTCACAATATAGAAACAGAAGAGTCATTGCCAAATTCCTTTTATGAAGCTACCGTCACTCTGATACCAAAACCACACAAAGACTCAACCAAGAAAGAGAATTACAGGCCAATCTCACTCATGAACATTGACGCAAAAATCCTCAACAAAATACTGGCAAACCGTATCCAAGAACACATTAGAAAAATTATCCATTATGATCAAGTAGGCTTCATCCCAGAGATGCAAGGCTGGTTCAACATTCGAAAATCTATCAATGTAATCCATCATATAAATAATCTGAAAGAAAAAAACCATATGATCATTTCATTAGATGCTGAAAAAGCTTTTGACAAAATTCAACATCCCTTTATGATAAAAGTCTTGGAGAGATTAGGGATACAAGGGTCATACCTAAATATAATAAAAGCTATTTACAGCAAACCGACAGCTATCATCAAACTAAACGGAGAGAAACTCAAAGCCATCCCACTTAAATCAGGAACACGACAAGGCTGTCCACTCTCTCCATACCTCTTCAATATAGTGCTTGAAGTTTTAGCAATAGCAATAAGACAACATAAGGGGATCAAGGGGATTCGAATTGGAAAGGAAGAAGTTAAACTTTCGTTATTTGCAGATGATATGATAGTGTACATAAGCGACCCCAAAAACTCCACCAAAGAACTCCTACAGCTGATAAAAGCCTTTAGTAATGTGGCCGGATACAAGATCAACTCCAAAAAATCAGTCGCCCTCCTATACACAAAGGATATGGAAGCAGAGAGGGAAATCAGAGAAGCATCACCTTTCACGATAGCCACAAGCAGCATAAAATATCTCGGGGTAACTCTAACCAAAGAAGTGAAGGATCTATTTGACAAGAACTTTAAAGCATTGAAGAAAGAAATTGAAGAGGATACCAGGAAGTGGAAAGATCTCCCTTGCTCGTGGATTGGTAGGATCAACATAGTAAAAATGGCAATCCTACCAAAGGCAATTTATAGATTCAATGCAATCCCCATCAAGATCCCATTAAAATTCTTCACTGATCTTGAAAGGACAATAATCAACTTTATATGGAATAACAAAAAACCCCGGATAGCCAAAACAATCTTATACAATAAAGGTACTTCTGGAGGCATTACCATCCCTGACTTTAAACTCTATTACAGAGCTACAGTAATGAAAACAGTGTGGTATTGGCATAAAAATAGAGAAGTTGACCAATGGAATCGTATAGAAGACCCGGATCTTAACCCACAAACCTATGAACACCTCATTTTCGATAAAGGTGCTAAAAATATACAATGGAAGAAAGAAAGCATCTTCAACAAATGGTGCTGGCACAACTGGATGTCAACCTGTAGAAGAATGAAAATAGACCCATACCTATCACCATGCACAAAACTCAAGTCCAAATGGATCAAAGACCTCAATATCAATCTGAACACACTGAACCTGATAGAAGAGAAAGTGGGAAGTACACTACAACAGATGGGCACAGGCGATCGCTTCCTAGGTATAACCCCAGCAGCACAGTCAGTAAGGGCAACATTGAATAAATGGGACCTACTGAAACTGAGAAGCTTCTGTAAAGCAAAAGACACTGTCACTAAGACAAAAAGGGAACCCACTGACTGGGAGAAGATCTTCACCAACCCCGCAACAGACAAAGGTCTGATCTCCAAAATATATAAAGAACTCAAGAAACTAGATTTTAAAATGCTAATTAACCCAATTAAAAAATGGGGCACTGATCTGAAGAGAGAATTCTCAACTGAAGAAGTTCAAATGGCCAAAAGGCACTTAAGGTCATGCTCAGCCTCCTTAGCGATCAGGGGAAATGCAAATCAAAACAACACTGAGATATCATCTTACACCTGTCAGAATGGCTAAAATCAATAACACCAATGATAGCCTTTGCTGGAGAGGCTGTGGAGAAAGGGGTACCCTCATCCATTGCTGGTGGGAATGCAAACTTGTGCAACCACTTTGGAAAGCAGTGTGGCGGTTTCTCAGGAAAATTGGGATCAACCTACCCATGGACCCAGCAATGCCACTCTTGGGAATATACCCACGAGGTGCCCGATCATATGACAAGGACATTTGTTCAACTATGTTTATAGCAGCATTATGTGTAATAGCCAGAACCTGGAAACAACCTAGATGCCCTTCAATGGAAGAATGGATGAAGAAAGTGTGGAATATATACACATTAGAATACTATTCAGCGGTAAAAAACAATGACTTTGCGAAATTTGCATGCAAATGGATGGAAATAGAAAACACTATCCAGAGTGAGGTAACCCAGACCCAAAAGGATGAACATGGGATGTACTCACTCATATTTGGTTTCTAGAAATAAATGAAGGTCAGTGAGTCTATAATTTGATATCCTAAAGAATCTAAATAGGAAGGTGAACCCAAAGAAAAACATATAGCTATCCTCCTGGTTATGGGAAGTAGACTAGATTGCCGAGCAAAAAACGGGGATCTTGGGGGTGTGGTGGGAGGGGGGGTAAGGGGAGAAGGGGAGAGAAATGTGAGAAGGGGAGGGTGGGGGGAACTTGGGGAAACGGGATGATTGGGATACAGGAAGGTTGGTTAGGGGAGCAGAGAAGCACACATCTTAATTAAGGGTGCCATCTTAGGGTTGGCAAGAGACTTGGATCTAGAGGGCCTCCCAGGTGCCCAGGGCAATGTCCCCAGCTAATTCCTGGGGCAGCTGAGGATAGGGAACCTGAAATGACCCTATCCTATAACCATACTGATGAATATCTTGCATATCACCATAGAAATTTCATCTGGCGATGGATGGAGATAGAGACAGAGACCCACACTGGAACACTGGACTGAGCTCCCAATGTCCCAATGAGGAGCAGAAGGAGAGAGAATATGAGCAAAGAAGTCAGGACCACAAGGGGGTGCGCCCACCCGTGGAGACAATGGGGCTGATTCTTTGGGAGCTCACCAAGGCCAGCTGGACTGTGACTGAAAAAGCATGGGATAAAACCGGACTCTCTAAATCTGGCGGACAAAAAGGGCTGCTGAGAAGCCAAGGACCATGGCACCGGGTTTTGATCCTGCTTCATGTTCTGGCTTTGTGGGAGCCTACCCAGTTTGGATGTTCACCTTCCTAGACCAGGATGAGGGGGGAGGACTTTGGACTTTCCACAGGGCAGGGAACCCTGACTGCTCTTCAGGCTGGAGAGCGAGGGGGAGGAGTGGGGGAGGGGAGGAGGAGAGAGAGGAGTGGGAGGGAAATGGGAGGCGGGGAGGAGGCTGAAATTTCTTTTTTTTTTTTCCAATAAAAAAAAAAGAAAAAAAAAAGAAATCCCTGATTCAATAGGAAGTGCCTTTATCGTGTCCATCATGATTTGTAGAAACTGTGTGTTACATGTTATCAACCTAACCCTAACCCATCCCCAGACAGCTCCCCCAGGGCTGGCTCCTCACTTTCATTCTAAAGCTGCTAGCACCTGGGGACTGTTTTAACTTCCGTTTTCCTTCAATACAGAGGCAAAGCTACGAACCCTTAACTCACACTCATGTCAGCGACAGCTCCATTTAGACACTCTTTCATGTCATGACTGATTCTCTCCCATGTCCTTCCTAAACTCAACACCCCTGAGCCAGCACTCTCAACTTCCTCTCCTCGCAGAGTGATTTGTTTCTACTAGGAATTTCTTTTTATTATAGACTGTCACTAACCATACTGAGCTTTTGATTATTGTTAATGTGTCATTACAATTCTAAAGTTTCTCCTCATGAAAAGTAGTTTTGATTAAAATAAAGATAAAAAAGTATCTGCGGTTCCATGTGGGTGAAAAAATAAAAGTAAAAATAACTTAAAGTAACTTGGAAAGAGTTCATTTGATACTTCTATCATAAACATCTAAAATACAGGAATTGATGAGGAATAACCGGTCATGGTTCTGGAGACTGGGGATGCAAGAACACTGTGGTGACATTTGCTTTGTGCTTGCTCAAGGCTCTGATGCTGCACTTGACTACACCACCCAGATTTAGAAAAAGTGAAATCACACTTGATCAGGTTATTGTCTTCAAGTGAAACTACCAGTGCTATGATGGGGTCCCACCCTATCATATTCTAATCTTAGTCCCCATCACCAAATGCCACCTACATATGACATGGGTTTAGCCAATACATGACTTTTGAGAGGACATCCAAATTGTAGTAGAAGCCACTGATTACTCACTGTCTTGTTTTTGAGATAGGGTCTCTCACCGAAGACTGTCTGGTCAGAATGTCCCAGAGATTCTTCTGACACAGCCTCTCCTTTGGTGCATACACTCATGTAACAGATACATATAAATGTGTATGACTCAGAAGCACAAATACCATGTTTTCTTTCATAAGCAGAATATAAATTTAGATAAGCATGCATTTGTGCCAACATGAAAATTGGTAGCCTTTCTACAAACTAATTGTGATGTTGGTGAGAAAGAAACCAGTAAAAATGTGTCACCAAGGATAGCTTTAGAAATACCTAGAAGTGGGCTGGAGAGATGGCTCAGAGGTTAAGAGCGTTGCCTGCTCTTCCAAAGGTCCTGAGTTCAATTCCCAGCAACCACATGGTGGCTCACAACCATCTGTAATGACGTCTGGTGCCCTCAGAATATTATATACATAATAAATAAATAAATATTAAAAAAAAGAAATACCTAGAAGTAAATATAGCCAAATGGGTGGAAGAGTTCTATGATTAAAAATTTGGAGATTGAAGAAGTATTTGATGAAGATTCTAAAGATGGAGAGAGCACTCCTGCTTAAGAATTGACAGAATTATTATAAAAATAGGTTTCTGTAGAATTGATGCATCTAACATCAAAATTACAATTATATTCTTCACAGATCTGGGAACAATCTTAAAATTCATATGGAAACACAGGAAACCCTGAATAGTTAAAACAGTTCTAAGCAGTGAGAACAATGTTTTATATATTACAACACCTAACCTCAAATTATACTTTAGGGCCATAGTAACAAAAATCACATAATACCAACATAAAACAGACATGAACACCAGTGAAGAGAACAGAGAACTCAGAAACATTCCCTAGCTAAAAAACCTAGTTTTTTACAAGTATATCAAGAACCTGCATTGGACAAAAAGTCTTTTCAGCAAATAATACAAGAAAAACAGATATCCACATGTAGAAGAATGAAGTTAGAGCCTTCTCTCAAGCCCTACACAAAAATCACTTCAAAGTGTATCAAAAACCTTAATGACAGCTTGAAACATAACAGTACAACATACAGGAAACAATTGAAGACATAGACATAGTCGTGGGCATTCTCAAAAGGACCCTCATCACACAGGAAGCAACTTCTAATAATTGACAAGTGATACTACATGAAATTAAAAAGCTTTCGCACAGAAAAACAATTCATCGAAGTTAAAAGGTGATCTACAAAATGAAAAAAAAAACATTGCCAACTAGAACAAGATATTGTGTGTGTGTGTATCTGTGTGTGTAGGGGGGTTAATATCTAGACTATAAGATGTATTGTAGAAAAAAGAACAGGAAAAAAAGAAATCTTCCAAATGGACTATTGAACAGAACTGGCATTCTCCCAAGAAGACATACAAATGGTGAATAAACCTGCAAAAGCGTTCAACATCCTTAGCCATTAGAGAAATGCAAAGCAAAACTACATGAGTTTTTACACAGTAAAATTGTGAAATTACATCATCCTGGTCAGTATAGTCATGCAAAACAAATTAAAGCCAAAACAGACGAAACAAAACAAACGACAGAATGGCAACATGTGGAGAAGAAGGAATCTTTATTCCCTGCAGGTAGACACATAAACTGGTGTAAGCCCATGATCTCACTGCTCACTCCTGATACATTCAAAGGATGCATCCAACACACCACAGAAATAAATGTGCGCACAAGGGTGTTGTCACAATGTTGTGGAATAATCTTTGTTTTTTTTTTAATATTTCTCCTATTTTATTTATTGTTTCTTTTTTTTTTATTGGAAAAAAAAATTTCTGCCTCCTCCCCGCCTCCCATTTCCCTCCCACTCCTCCCTCTCCTCCTCCCCCCCCCCCACTCCTCCCCCTCCCTCTCCAGCCTGAAGAACAGTCAGGGTTCCCTGCCCTGTGGAAAGTCCAAAGTCCTCCCCCCTCAGTCCTGGTCTAGGAAGGTGAACATCCAAACTGGGTAGGCTCCCACAAAGCCAGAACATGAAGCAGGATCAAAACCCGGTGCCATGGTCCTTGGCTTCTCAGCAGCCCTTTTTGTCCGCCAAATTTAGAGATTCCGGTTTTATCCCATGCTTTCTCAGTCACAGTCCAGCTTGCCTTGGTGAGCTCCCCAAGAATCAGCCCCACTGTCTCCACGGGTGGGCGCACCCCTTGTGGTCCTGACTTCTTTGCTCATATTCTCTCTCCTTCTGCTCCTCATTGGGACATTGGGAGCTCAGTCCAGGGCTCCAGTGTGGGTCTCTGTCTCTATCTCCATCCATCGCCAGATGAAGTTTCTATGGTGATATGCAAGATATTCATCAGTATGGCTATAGGGTAGGGTCATTTCAGGTTCCCTATCCTTAGCTGCCCCAGGAACTAACTGGGGACATCGCCCTGGGCACCTGGGAGGCCCTCTAGATCCAAGTCTCTTGCCAAGCCTAAGATGGCTCCCTTAATTAAGATGTGTGCTTCTCTGCTCCCCTAACCAACATTCCTTTATCCCAATCATCCCGTTTCCCCAAGTTCCCCCCACCCTCCCCTTCTCACATTTCTCTCCCCTTCTCCCCTTACCCCCACTCCCACCACACCCCCAAGATCCCATTTATTTGTCCAGCAGTCTAGTCTACTTCCCATATCCAGGAGGATAGCTATATGTTTTTCTTTGGGTTCACCTTCTTATTTAGTTTCTTTAGGATATCATATTATAGACTCACTGACCTTTATTTATCTCTAGAAACCAATTATGAGTGAGTACATCCCATGTTCATCCTTTTGGGTCTGGGTTACCTCACTCTGGATAGTGTTTTCTATTTCCATCCATTTGCATGCAAAATTCGCGAAGTCATTGTTTTTTACCGCTGAGTAGTATTCTAATGTGTATATATTCCACACTTTCTTCATCCATTCTTCCATTGAAGGGCATCTAGGTTGTTTCCAGGTTCTGGCTATTACAAATAATGCTGCTATGAACATAGTTGAACAAATGTCCTTGTCATATGATCGGGCATCTCGTGGGTATATTCCCAAGAGTGGCATTGCTGGGTCCATGGGTAGGTTGATCCCAAATTTCCTGAGAAACCGCCACACTGCTTTCCAGAGTGGTTGCACAAGTTTGCATTCCCACCAGCAATGGATGAGGGTACCCCTTTCTCCACAGCCTCTCCAGCAAAGGCTATCATTGGTGTTATTGATTTTAGCCATTCTGACAGGTGTAAGATGATATCTCAATGTTGTTTTGATTTGCATTTCCCTGATCGCTAAGGAGGCTGAGCATGACCTTAAGTGCCTTTTGGCCATTTGAACTTCTTCTGTTGAGAATTCTCTCTTCAGCTCAGTGCCCCATTTTTTAATTGGGATAATTAGCATTTTAAAGTCTAGTTTCTTGAGTTCTTTATATATTTTGGAGATCAGACCTTTGTCTGTTGCGGGGTTGGTGAAGATCTTTTCCCAGTCAGTGGGTTGCCTTTTTGTCTTAGTGACAGTGTCTTTTGCTTTACAGAAGCTTCTCAGTTTCAGTAAGTCCCATTTATTCAATGTTCCCCTTAATGACTGTGCTGCTGGGGTTATACCTAGGAAGCGATCGCCTGTGCCAATCTGTTGTAGGGTACATCCCACTTTCTCTTCTATCAGGTTCAGTGTGTTCAGATTGATATTGAGGTCTTTGATCCATTTGGACTTGAGTTTTGTGCATGGTGATAGGTATGGGTCAATTTTCATTCTTCTACAGGTTGACATCCAGTTGTGCCAGCATCATTTGTTGAAGATGCTTTCTTTCTTCCATTGTATACTTTTAGCACCTTTATCGAAAATGAGGTGTTCATAGGTTTGTGGGTTAAGATCCGGGTCTTCTACACGATTCCATTGGTCAACTTCTCTATTTTTATGCCAATACCACACACGACAAGGCTGTCCACTCTCTCCATACCTCTTCAATATAGTGCTTGAAGTTTTAGCAATAGCAATAAGACAACATAAGGGGATCAAGGGGATTCGAATTGGAAAGGAAGAAGTTAAACTTTCGTTATTTGCAGATGATATGATAGTGTACATAAGCGACCCCAAAAACTCCACCAAAGAACTCCTACAGCTGATAAACACCTTTAGTAATGTGGCAGGATACAAGATCAACTCCAAAAAATCAGTCACCCTCCTATACACAAAGGATATGGAAGCAGAGAGGGAAATCAGAGAAGCATCACCTTTCACGATAGCCACAAACAGCATAAAATATCTCGGGGTAACTCTAACCAAAGAAGTGAAGGATCTATTTGACAAGAACTTTAAGGCATTGAAGAAAGAAATTGAAGAGGATACCAGAAAATGGAAGGATCTCCCTTGCTCGTGGATTGGTAGGATCAACATAGTAAAAATGGCAATCCTACCAAAGGCAATTTATAGATTCAATGCAATCCCCATCAAGATCCCATTAAAATTCTTCACTGATCTTGAAAGGACAATAATCAACTTTATATGGAATAACAAAAAACCCAGGATAACCAAAACAATCTTGTACAATAAAGGTACTTCTGGAGGCATTACCATCCCTGACTTTAAACTCTACTATAGAGCTACAGTAATGGAATAATCTTTGTGTACATTGTGAAGATGTGTCACTCTGATTGGTTTAATAAAAAGCTGGACGGCCAAGAGCCAAGCAGGATTTGGGGGGCAGAGAGAATGCTGGGAAGAGAGAGGACATACCGGAAGAAGCAGAGCAAGCAGCATGGGCATTAGAAAGTAAAGGTAACTGAGCCACATAAAAGAACGTAGATTAAAAGATAAGGGTTAATTTTAGTTATAAAGCTGCTTAGAAACAAGCTTAAGACACTGGCTAAGCTATCGTAATTAATAATAAGTCTCTATCTAATTACTGGGGCCCTGGATGTCCTGATGAGAAAGACTCTAACGCCACATTATTTACAGTAACTAAGAAATAAAAGCTGCCTAAATGCACATCAACAGACAAATAGATAAAGACATGTGGCACACATATATGACGGAATTTTATTCAGCCATAAAGGAAAATGAAACTATGACATTTATTGGAAAATGTTTAGGACTAGAGATCATTGTTTTTCCCCATTTTTGGCCATAGACTTCTCATGGACAGCCTTTACTATATTGAGATGTGGGCCTTCTGTTCCTAGTTCCCTTAGACTTAGTGAAAGGATGTTGATCTTTGTTGAAGGTTTTCTCTGTTTTTAATGATAATCATGTGACTTCTGTGCTTATATCTAATTTTGTATCACATTAATTAGTTAACATATTCTGAACTAACTCTGAATCCTGAGATGAAACTAACTTGGTCATGGGTCATGATTTTAATATGTTCTTAAATTCAATTTGCAAGCATTTTATTGAGAATATTTTAAACATTTATTATGATTATTTATATATATTTATTGGTTATTTAACCATTTTATAGAATGTATTTTGATAACATACTCCCCTCTCTCATCTCTTTCCAGAGCCATCCTCTCTTCTCACTCCATATAACTTTGTGTCCTTTTTACAACTCTTAACCCACCAAGACTACCCAAATTTGTATTGCCTAAATAATCTTCAATGTGTAATCTTCTGCAGGAGCATGTCTACTTACCAGGGACCATACACTTAGCGAAAATTAGCTCTCCTTCTTCCAGAAGCTAGCAGATTCCAAAAGCTACATGGTTATGGAAAGGATTCACTATCCCACCCCAACTCTATGCTGGGATTTGGTCGGTCTTGGATTTTCACAGGTATTGTGCATACTGTGAATTCTTATGTGCAGCCAAAGGACACTATTTCCTTATAATTATCCAGCTCTTGAAATGTTTCTTCCACAATGATCCCTATGCCTTGGGAGGAGGAGGTGCATGGTATAAGTTCCCTTTCAAGCTGAGCATTCTGCAGTTTCTTATCGTCTGCACCTTGGCCTGTTGTGAGTCTTTTGTATTAATCACCATCTATTGCAAAGAAAAGCTTCTAAGACGAGGGCTGAGAGATGCATTGAGTTTTGGGTACAATGACAAATCATTAGAAGTCATTTTAATACTATATCCATTTGGCAACATAGAGCCTATGACATGTTTACCTATGTGTTCTTGGCTAATAATGGTACCAGGTATGGATTTCATCTTGTGGAGTGGGACTTCAATCCAGTCTGAAAGTGATTATTTACTTCCCTGGTGTTTGTGGCTCTATTGCATTAGTTGGGATGTCTTAGCAGGTAGGTATTATTGTAGCTTGGTGGGGGGTTCATAACTGGGTAATATATCCGATTACCTTTTTCTCCAATAGCATGCTTTGCACCTTGGAGAACTATGAAAGCCATCCAGTAGGGATGAAGCTTTCAGGTCAATACCAGCTGATTTCTCTATGGTATTATCTATAGCACTATCTACTTTGATTTTATTTTTTAGGTCACATGTACCTTGAATTTTATCTGTTTCTTCTAAATTTTTGAGATTTGCAAGCAAAATTTTTCAGATTATTTTTCTTTCTTTCTTTCTTTCTTTCTTTTTTTTTTTTTTTTTTTTTTTTTTTTTTTGGTTTTTCGAGACAGGGTTTCTCTGTGGCTTTGGAGCCTGTCCTGGAACTAGCTCTTGTAGACCAGGCTGGTCTCGAACTCACAGAGATCCACCTGCCTCTGCCTCCCGAGTGCTGGGATTAAAGGCGTGCGTCACCATCGCCCGGCCTCAGATTAGTTTTCAATGTACCTTACATTTTACTAAAATATATTACATCCTCTTTTCATCCAGTTTTTTTTGCCAGTTTTTTGCCAGTTTTGGTCTTCTCTCTCTTTAATTTGGTTAGTTTGGATAGGAAGTTGCCAATATTGTTCATCTTTTCAAATATCCCTCTTTTATTTGATTGATTTTAAGTACTGTTCTTTTAGTCTCCATTTTATTAATTTCTGCCCTATCTTGTAGTCAACTTTTTTTGCACTTGGATCAAGGATCTCAAAGAAGACACAGACAATTAGAGCAATTCAAACCTGGACTTACAGAGGAAAAATTAGCAACACAGAGGAAAATGGCAAAATGGTTGAGAAAATCAGTAATATGAATGGAAAAGTCATTTGCATGAAAGAAAAATTTAGAAAGGAAATTGAGATTGTGAAAGAAAAAAAGCACACCAGAAATGTTATAAATGTGGAATGGGGATGATTGACTTGGAGGAGGGATGGAGAGGGAGAGCAATGAAAGAGATATCATGATAGAGGGGTCATTACGGGGTTAGAGAGAAACCTGGAGCCAGGGATACATACTTCCAGGAATCCACAAGGGTGACTTCAGTAAAGACTTTTAGCAACAGGGCAGAGGGTACTTGAACTGGCCTTCTCTTGTAATCAGATTGGTGACCACCCTAATTGTCATCATAGAACTTTCATCCAGTAACTGATGGAAGCACATGCAGTGATCCACAGCCAAGCACTGGGCTAAGCTCTGGGAATCCAGTAGAAGAGAGGGAGAATGAACTATATGAGCAAGGAGGGTCAAGAACACGATGGGGAAACACACAGAGATAATGTACCTGAGGTCACAGGAGTCCATGGGCTCTAGACCAACAGCTGGGAATCCTGTACAGGACCAACCTAGGCCCTCTGTGTGTGGATGACAGTTATGCAGCTTGGTCTGTTTGTGGGACCCCTAGCAGTGGGACCAGGATCTGTCCCTGGCACATGAGCTGGCTTATCAGAGCCCATTCCCTATGGCGGGATGCCTTGCTCGGCCTTGATGCAGGGGGAAGGAGCTTGGTCCTGCCTCAACTTGATATGCCAGGCTTTGCTGGCTCCTCATCAGAGGCCTTATCCTTTCTGGATAAAGAGTGGAAGGGGTGCAGAAAGGAGGCAGGTGGAGGGGATGCGAAGAGAGAAAAAAGGAGAAACTGTGGGTGGTATGTAAAATAAATAAAAGTTTTTAATTAAAAAATTCACTGAATCAAATGGAAAGCATCACCAATAAGATCAGCCAAGCAAAAGAAAGAATATCCAGCTGAAAGATGCATTTGAAGACATGGTATATTCAAATATCAATCCAGAAAAGAGTGAGTATGACCACAACACCCAAGAACTCTGGATATATATATCCAACGACACGCAAAAAAACCACAGGAAACAGCAAGCCCTCCTTGATTATAGTTTTAGGCGCAAATAGTGTCAACTCAGAAGTCAAAGGCACAGATTGACTTCCTGGACTGAGAAAAAACTTCAACTATTGTCTCCAAGAAATATGCTTATGGGTTAAAAATAAAAATCCATAAGCTGAAAGTCAAAGGATGGAAGTCACACAATTAAGTTAATAAATAGATGCCCCATCAAGCTTAGAATAAAACCATTATATTATAGCTATTTTCATATCTGAAAGACTCCAAACAATCTTTTCAGAAGAAATTAAAAAGACCACTATATATTAATAAAGGGACAAATGAATTAGGAAGCTGAAATAATTGTAAACACATACACACACACACACACTAATGAGAAGAAATGATCACATGGATACTAATACAAAATTTCTTCAGGTGACTTATATCCCATTCTCATGTCTAGATAGGTCATTCAAACTCTCTCCAGTAAAGGAACCTCAGAGTTAAACTACACTACAGAGCCAACAGACAACAGCTATCTGAAGAATATTCTACTCAACAGTCACAAAATACAAATTCTTCTCAGAAGCTCATGGAACATTCTATAAGACATACCGCATTAAAGTCCACAAACCAAGTCTCAAAAAACAAAAAAGAAAAGAAATTTCTTAATGCTTTATCAGTAACAAGAGAAACTACACAAACGTCACACATGCTGGAGATGTAACAATGCACCATTTTTCTTTTCTTTCCTTTGTTGCTTTTGACTTTTTAAGAAAGAGTCTAGGGTATCCTAGGCTGGCCTCACACTTTCTATATAGTCAAAATTGGCCCCGAACTACCCATCCCCTGCTCCTAAATACTGAGAATACAGATGTATGCCATCACACCCAACTTGTACAATACATTGTTAAATGACTAGTGGATTATTAAGAAATTGTGGGTGAAATTTAAAAATTTCTAGACTCAAATAAAAATGAAAGTACAAGTTAACAAAGTCATTGAGGCCTAGCGAACATGGGGCTAAGAACAAAGTTTACGGCTAAGTACTTACACTGAAAACTCAAAATATCTCAAACAAATGACTTAATGATGTACCTAGAAGTTTTAAAAACCAAGAATGGGGAGCTGGAGAGATGACTCAGCAGTTAAGAGCACTGGTTGCTCTTCCAGAGGTCCTGAGTTCAATTCCTAGCCACCACATGGTGGCTCACAACCATCCGTAATGAGATCTGGTGCTCTCTTCTGGCCTGCAGGCATACATGCAGACAGAACACTGTATACATAATAAATAAATAAATCTCTAAAAAAAAAACACCCAAAAAAACAAAACAAAAAAACAAAAACAAAAAACAACAACAACAACAAAAAAAAGAACAGAGATGTAATTTGTTGTCTGAGGTTTCTGTCCTGCCTGGTTTTTGCAGTCATTAAGTTGCAAAGAAATCACACAGAGTTCTACATTAGTTATAAACTGGCTCATTAGCTCAGGCTTCTTGTCAACTCTTACAACTTATATTAGCCCATTATTCTTATCTGTGTTAGCCACATGGCTCAATACCTTTTTCAGTGGGATAGGTCACATCTTGCTTCTTCCATGATGGGCTTACAACTGCAGAGGAATGGGCTTTCTTCTTCCCAGAATTCTCCTGTTCTCATTGACCCGCCTCTACTTCCTGTCTGGTTGTCCAACCTATACTTCCTGCCTGGCTACTGGCCGATCAGTGTTTATTTAAAACATAATTGACAGAATATAAATAAGTGGCCTGCATTAGTAATTTTTAAAGAAAGAAGATATCTGTTAAGGAGTAAGTTGTTTCTCTCACCAAAGTTACAAAATACTATATAATCCTGGGCACAGTCCAGTCTCATTTTGGAAGCTGTTTGTTAAGAATAGAAAGCTCAACACCAAAATGAAGTCTGTAAAAGTAGCTGCTTCAGACAAGACAGGGACCTGTGTGTTGGTGTGCTGCTGTGCCCTATAGGAGCTGAGGAGCGAGGCAGGAACTGAGCCTGTCATGGGATTGAGAACATGTGTGCCTTTAGGAAGAAATAGGCTCAGGACCTCTGCATTTATGTCTGCCTACAAACAAAAGCCACTCTCCAGGACAACACAATTAATATTCTGAAGAGAGCAGAAGAAAAATTTAAATGGCTCCAAATGATTTGTAGTCCACATTTAACTTTTATTTCTGCAGCCAAGCCTGTTGGAATGAACTACCAAGTGAAGTGAAAATTGGAACCAATTAAAAATTCTCCAGCAGAACTTGTCTTTCTTTATCAAGTACTGTGGTTGTTTTCCACCAACCTTTTTGTAATGTGTATACATTACAGCACAGCAGCCTGACTCTAGACACTCCATCAATCCTGCCACCAAGTGGAAGTGTAGCTAGTGTGGATTGCGCTTTGGGGGTGGGCTACTCAGTCTAGGGGTTAGTAACCCACCCTGCAATCTAGTTACTCCAGAGTCTCTCAGAGGGGCGCTACCTGGAAGGACATGAGCTAGAAAAGAAGAAGAAGACCATGCTAAATTTGTCACGGTCTCCGTTTATTAGGGACAGGGTTACAGCTTATATAGCCCCTGGATTGGGGGGCAGGGGGGCAGGGCACAGGAGCATGGAATCTGGCCACGTGGTCCCGGGTCACGTACGGTCAGGTAGGCCAAGAAGTCAGGAGTTGCCACACCTAGTTCCCTGGATAGCTGGAATTTAAGGCAGTTCCGCTAACAGATTAGGTTCGCTAACAATTAGCGAATAGCTAATTGGGTGTGGGGCAGGTTTTGTCAATAGAACAATTCTTAACATAATTATGGGTGTGGGGTTCCCTGCAGACTCCCCAGTGTGATGGTTCCTGTAACAATTTTTAGGGGGGAAACGGCTCCTCACAAGCTAGAAAGGTTGTCTTCATCACTGGCACTCTGGAAACAAGTACGGAACATTCACTGTTCTTGATGGGAGGTGTGGCTCACTCCCTGATTCGAACATTGAACCTGTCCATTTGTCTCCCCAGACAGTTGCTTTCCTATGAAAACTCTAAAAGTCCATTGATGAACACTGAAGAGAGTACAAGAACCAAGAATGGATGGGAACATTGTGGAAATAAAAAAGAAAGCAAAGGAAAAAACTAATTTCCAATGATATTTCGCAATCTAAGTACATGTTACTCTGGGGTGTGTATGACTAACCAAGCCAGTGATGAGCGAGCAAGCAAGCATTGAAAAAAAAAGTGTAAGCAAAAGACAATTTCAAGTAAGTTGAGATGTTTTGTTTATAATTTCAAAAGAGTTACAATGTTTTGTTTCCAAATTGCACTTCCAATTAAACATGGTAAAAGAAGCAGGGGTTTTGTTTTACTTACATTCCTCTCTTAAGACTCATGGAACAAATATCTATCTTCAGTGAAACAGAGAAATAGTCACACACCCCAAGAAAGCTGAATTTTCTAGAAGTTCTAAGGCCTTGGCTAAGTAAGTTGAGTAAGAAGGCTTGAGGCCACATCACAGCTAGGTAAGGTGGCAGTCCTGGATCTTTAATTAAAGAGAAGAGGTCCAGGTACCAGAAAGGGAAGGATGAAGAACATGGTGCTACAGAGGCCCAGTTCCACAACCCAAGAACGGCAGAGCCAGCCTACTTAAGGCTGTTGTCGGTGCTGCTAATTCCTTTCCCTTCAAACATATCTCCCCTTTATTTGGTGGTAAGATAAATGAACTTTCAGGAAATTCCTTTAAGTTGAAAAAGACAACGTCTTTATAGGTACTTTGTGCTGCAGAGAAAGCAAGAATAAAAGAAACAAACGGCAGCAGGTAGAGGGCTTTGCATCACTAAGGGAAGCAGGCTGCTGCCAGGAAGACTTCTAAAGAGTGACAGCAAAGAAATGTTGATAATGAAGTTTAGAAAAGAGAAAGAAGGGATGAAAGGAAGAAGGGAGAAAGGAAGAACAGAAAGATTCAAACAGCATGCAAGAGAAAGCAAACGTTAAAACTAGTGAATGCCTGCATTTGAAATGTTTACTGGTGGGCTGGAGAAATGGCTCAGCGGTTAAGAGCACTGGCTGCTCTTCCGGAGGTACTGAGTTCAATTCCCAGCCACCACATGGTGGCTCACAACCATCTGTACTGAGATCTGGCATCCTCTGGCTTGTGGGCATACATTGAGGCAGACTGTTGTATACATAATAAATAAATAAATCTTTGAAAAAAAGAAGAAGAAATGTTTAGTGGCTCTATTAACTAAACATCTAACAATGTTTACTGATTTTCATCCCAATAAAAGTATATGACTTTTCACACATCTGTGCTGACTTTAGATATTAATCTTTTATATGCGAGGTATTCCAGCAATGGTTCGTCTTAATTTTCATCAGCATGTCCCAAATGGTTTTGGAGGAAAAGTGTGGGTCACGTGTATGTGCCTCCCTCTGGAAGTCTCCTCTTGAGGTTGGAGAAGGATCCTTAAAAGACATGTGAGTGGCATTTTCTGTTGGAGATCAACAGATTTGATATTATGACATTAGACTTTTCTGGCATTTTTGATAGCATCTGCTTAGTCTTCAGGGATAGAGTGACTTTTGAAAATGATGATAGGACCAAGCTCCGCTATGAGGGTTCCTCAACATGGGGTCAGCCAAAGACACAGACAAGGGAAGAGACAAATCTGAGAAATCACAGAAACATAATCCAGGGTCAGACATTTCATGCATGACGGGAAAAATTGTTTTTAAGAAAGTATCTTTGTTCTAGGAAACTTTGAAGATAATTATTTAGGGGTCATACTTTGAGTCTTTGAAAGTCCACGGTTGAACGTCACATGAGCAAGCAATCCTTGGGCATCTACTAGGCACTGTTTACTGTTTTAGTTGCTGAGTAAACAAAAAAGCACCTTAATTTATCGGGAGCTCAGGGACAGAGAGAAGTGAGAACAACCCTGAATCACTCAACGCTTTAGAGCTGTGTGCTTGTGCGGTTCCTAAGTCTTATAGTCGTTACCTGAAGCAAGGGCTAATCACGCCTGCCAGCTAAGAGCCAGGGCTCTGCAGACCGAGATTCCCTTCCCCACTCTTCCACTTCTCTCTACAATTAATCTGCCGGCATCAATCCTTGATAACCCAATCATGCACATGATCTGGAATGCATCACTTATGACCTAGCTGCTTTGGGCTCGGAGCAAGAGGGATGATGCATAGGGTTAAAGGAAATAGTGGGCTTCCTTCATGGGAGACCAGAGGTTGTTATACACCTGTCTACGACCACATGCCATGCTGGCTTCTGCGCAAACCCAGTGTCATTCCACAGATTTTGCTACAGGAGGCTGGGAGAAGAACATCTGAGTCTGCTTTTCTTGTGAGGAGAGGAGAAGTGCAAGAGTTTGAGTCAAGAGTGGGATTGATGGAGCCCCACAAGCCAGGAGTCGGGTGGGAGTAAGGCAGAAGCCACAGCTGATGCTAAACTACAGGTCCTCACTTTCCACTCAGGACTAGGGTGGTTTCTTATTATAAAAAAAAAAATTAAAGCTGAAACTGTCACCCCAATTTTTAAAGCCAGAATTGTAATTCCTTCAATATCTTCGCTTAACAGCCACAGCACTTTAGAGAAATCTCTGGCAGGGACAGCATGCTGAAGGGTATTTGAGGGAAGGAACCCTTCATCATCTCCCCGAGGGCTGAAATAACCCAAATGTGAGCATTTGCATCACTCTCGGCCCTATGCAAATCAGAGAGAAGCCTGCTGGGTACCCTTGTTTATTTTGGTAAATGTGTGGGCAGCAGAAGGAAAGGGGCTGTTTAAAACGTATGTGAAACTTTTAGTTTCAAGTTGTTAAGCTCTCCAAGAAGGAACTTAAGATTTCTCAGGAATAAAATCAAGCCATACTTAAAAAATATGTAAGGCATAAACATACTTAAACTCTCCACTGAATGTTTTATTTTTACGTATGTAGGGTGTTCTGCTGGCACATGTGTGCCACATGTATGGCTCGTACCCAAAGAAGCTAGAAGAGTGTATCTAATCTCCTGAAACCAGAGTTACAGGCAATTGTGAGCCACTCTGTGTGTGCTGGGAATCGAGCCTGGTATCTCTGGAAAAGCAGTCAGTTCTCTTACGTGCTGAACCATCTCTCTTGACTCCACATTTAAACTCTTTTAAGGTCATGTTGCCGGCAGTTTGAACAAAGGATTGGGAACTTTTTCTTCCAAATGTATCTCACCTGAAGGGAGAATATGTGTGCTCCTACATAAAGCATGCTGCCGCTTGAATATCCTAATTCTAGATCCTGCTTCTCTTGTCCTTCTAGGGCTGGCCACAGTTTCTACTCATCTAATCTTGATTCTCCAACCAACCGTGACTTCAGGATAAAGAACTTCTCCAGAGTTTGCCTCCTGTTTCTGAGGTTTCCCTCACTGTTGCAGGAGGTCTTTCCGCCCCTCCAACCAATAGCTGCTGAGATACCAGCCCATTGGGGCGTGGTTTCTCTCCATTTATAAAGCCTCTATTTCCTTCTGCTCGCTCTCTCTTGACTTCCTGCTGGCCTGGCGACTAGAATCTTTTTCTAGTTGTGCAGAGAGCTGTTGTCTGGGATCTGATCTGTAAGTTTTTCCTCATTAAATAAATACTTTCCTGGTAATAGTAATTACGAACTGGTGTGGCATTGTTCGTGGATTACGCCTTTACCTGGCGCCCGACGAACGTTTGGCTTTTAGGACCCCCCCCCTCGGCTGCCCGCCGCAAGTTCGGCTTGGCGGGAACGAGCCCTCGCTTCCTCTGCCCGGGCTTGCGCCTTGCGGCCGATCTCTGAGGCCGGACAGGTGGTGGTGGCATACACTCGGGAGGCAGAGAAAGGCGGATCTCTGTGAGTTCAACCGGACAGGTGGTGGTGCACGCTTTTAATCCCAGCCCTCGGGAAGCAGAGACAGGCGGATTTCGGATTTCGGTGAGTTCGAGGACAGCTGGATAATAGGTAATATGGCAGTTTTTGTTTCCAACATGACTTTCACTGTTTGGGCTACCAATACAATGGGTCTAATCATGCAAAATTTATATGACTATGAGGATAACTTAATTTACTGGTTACTAGGTTTTAGTATTCTTTTGAATATTCTATCATTTAGAAAGATTATGGTACTCTCAAGAACTCATGCAGGTCAGGAGATTCAGGAGATTCAGGATTCAAAAGAGGCAATAATAAACAAAATAATAAAAAGACTTGAAATGCTTGAAAAAATGATTGGAACTGGTGAACAGAATAATAAGGCACAAGGACAGGATACAAAGACAACACCAGCTATTAGAACTGGCTTACCCAGGGTTTGAGCGGCATACCCTATACTTAATTCTGACAAAGCGTCAACTTCTAAAGGCTCAAAGGGAGTCAGAGAAGCTAGATGGATGCCAATAGCAATGAATGATCTGAAAGAAATTAAACAGGCTATTGTTACTTTTGGCTTGCAAAATGCATATGTACAGGAAATGATAAGGACTTGGGCTTCTAATGCTAGAGCTACCCCCTATGATTTCCATCAGTTAGTGTCTGCAGTTTTAGATAAGGGACCTTCCTTGATGTTTGGAATTTATTTCAGAGAAGAATCCAAACATATGGAACAGCAAGGAAGAGCAAAAGGTGTCGAGGTTTCCCAAGATCAAATTCTTGGTGCAGGAGAATATGCTGATCCACAGGTCCAAGCTCTTTATGACGATGAAGTACTGCATCTATGTCACCAAGCAGCTTTAAATGCTTGGAATAGGATACAAGATCCAGCAAAAAGGGTTGAATCATATACCAGAATTAGGCAGGGACAGAGAGAACCCTTTATTGACTTTTTGCAAAGATTAATTAAGGCTCTGGACGTAGGGGTAACAGACCCGGAATCTAGACGAATACTTCTTGAATCTCTAGCGTTTGAGAATGCAAACATAGAATGCAAAAAGATAATTGGGCCTTTAAAGTCTAGATTAGCACCTATGGATGAATGGATTCAGCATACGATGAATGTTGAGACATTTAGCTATAATGATGAATCTTGGGTAGGAGAAGCGATTTCCACAGCAATGAGGAGACATCAAACTGCCAGGTGTTTTAATTGTGGTAAATTAGGACATCTGAAAAGGGATTGCAGGCACAGAATTTCTAGGAATAATATCTCCTCTGGAAATGACAAAAATAGGGGACCTAGGCCTTCAGGTATATGTAGGAGATGCGGTAAAGGCTGTCATTGGTCCAACGAATGCAGGTCAACAACAGACAAACAAGGCAACCCGATACCGTTGGGAAACTCCTTGAGGGGCCTCTCGCAGGCCCCCAATCCAACAGTGGCCCAGTCATTCCCAGTCACAGTGGAGAACGTGCCTCACCAAGAAATCTAAAAGCTCCAATTTCTGCTGTAAAAAGTAATACTAGTCTAAATGGTGAATTACATGTGGAGGATGAGTCAAAAAACCCAGTAGGACAGAGTAAATGTATATTTTGGCAGACTTCTATTAACGACCAAAGACCAAAGCTAAAAGTCTGTATAAATGGCACTTTTATTGAAGGCTTATTAGACACAGGTGCGGATGTAAGTATTATTACCCCAGAATCTTGGCATCCAAATTGGCCTCTTCAAGAGGTAGATGTTCAGTTTCTGGGAATTGGAACCCTATCTCGTGTAAAACAAAGCACAAGATGGGTGGAATGCATAGGGCCTGAAGGGCAAATAGGAAGACTAAGGCCATATATAGCCAACATTGCAATAAATTTATGGGGCCGTGACCTGTTACAGCAATGGAATACCCAGATTAACATTCCTGCAGTTCCAGGAACTCATAATTCTGGGAAAGATATGATGAGGTATTATGGAAAAAGGTCACCAGCCATTGAGGCTGTACAAGAACATATAGCAAATACCAAACCTTTAGAGGTACCAACAGCCCTACCTTTAAAATGGCTAACTGAGAAGCCAATATGGATCAAACAGAGGCCTCTAGCTGAAGATAAATTACAGGCATTGGAACAGCTGGTGCAAGAGCAATTAGATGCTCACCATATTGAAGAATCAACCAGCCCTTGGAATTCTCCTGTGTTTGTTGTAAAAAAGAAATCTGGTAAATGGAGAATGGTGACAGATCTAAGAGCTGTCAACAAAGTAATTCAACCTATGGGCCCACTACAATCTGGAATTCCTTTGCCTTCTCTATTACCAAAAGGATGGCCTCTTATAGTTATTGATTTGAAAGATTGTTTTTTCACTATACCGTTACAAAAAAAAGGATAGAGAAAAATTTGCCTTCACGGTGCCTACTTATAATAATTCTCAGCCTAATAGGAGATATCAATGGACTGTCCTCCCACAGGGTATGCTCACTAGTCCTACATTGTGCCAATATTTTGTAAGTAGGCCATTGGAAATAATTCGTAAACAATTTCCCAAGTCCATAATTTATCATTACATAGATGACATCTTATTATCAGATTCAAATAAAGATACTTTAGAAAGGATGTTTGAAGAAGTAAAGAAAGTCTTGCCTAGGTGGGGATTACAAATTGCCCCTGAAAAGATTCAAAGAGGAAATTCTATTAATTACCTAGGTTACAGAATAGGGTTAGAGAAAATTAAAACACAAAAGGCACAAATTAGGAGAGACCGGTTAAAGACTCTTAATGACTTCCAAAGATTGTTGGGAGACATTTCCAGTCTACGACCAGCTGTTGGGATAACACCTGATCTAATAGTTCATTTAAACAAAACCTTAGATGGTGATAAAGATTTGAATAGTCCAAGAAAACTGACAGCTGAAGCAGAAAAGGAACTGACAATGATTGAGGAAAAATTACAGGAAGCACATGTGGATAGGGTGAACCCAAATCTTAGCTGCATCCTAGTCATATTGCCTTCCAGAATCTCTCCTACAGGGATTCTAATGCAGAGGGAAGATATTATTTTAGAATGGATATTTATACCCAATAAACCAAGTAAAAAATTAAAAACTTATGTGGAAAAAGTCTCTGAACTGATTATAAAAGGTAAGCTGAGACTTCGTCAACTAGCAGGTATAGACCCAGCAGAAATTATAGTGCCTTTTACTACTGAAGAAATAAAAAAGTTATGGGAAGACAATGAACCGTAGCAAAGAGCTTGTGCTAATTTTTTGGGAGAAATTAATAGCAACTATCCCAAAAGTGGTAGACTTAACCTTATAAAGAGAACTTCTTGGATTCTTCCTAAAATTGCACGTGATGCTCCAATAACTGGAGCCCGTACGTTCTATACTGATGCAAATAAATCAGGGAAAGCAGGTTACAAGTCAGATGAATTGAGTAAGGTGGAACAAAGCCCTTATAACTCTGTCCAGAAGGCAGAATTATATGCCATTCTTATGGTGCTAAGGGATTTTAAAGAACCTCTTAATATAGTTACAGATTCACAATATGCAGAAAGAGTTATCTTGCATATTGAAACTGCTGAATTTATACCAGATGACACAGAGTTGACTTCATTGTTTATCCAGGTACAGGACATAATCAGGAACAGGCTTTGTCCGATGTACATAACACACATCCGGTCCCATACAGGTCTGCCTGGTCCTCTAGCACAAGGCAACGCTGAGATTGATCAATTATTGATTGGAAGCGTGTTGCAGGCCTCGGAATTTCATAAAAAGCATCATGTCAATAGTAAAGGCCTAAAGAAAGAATTTTCCATTACTTGGCAACAAGCTAAGGACATTATAAAGAGATGTCCTACTTGTTCTTTCTATAATCAAACACCGTTGCCTGCAGGGAGTAACCCAAAGGGTACTAAGAGAAATGAAATCTGGCAGATGGATGTGTTCCACTTTATGGAATTTGGTAAATTAAAATATGTACACCACACCATAGACACATATTCAGGTTTTCAATGGGCTACTGCCCTGAGCTCAGAAAAGGCAGATTCAGTAATCACACATTTATTGGAAGTTATGGCCATCATGGGTATACCTGCACAAATAAAGACAGATAATGGTCCAGCATATGTATCTAAGAAAATGAAACGCTTTTTTGATTATTATAATATAAAACACATTACAGGTATACCAAATAATCCTACAGGTCAGGCAGTTATAGAAAGATCAAATCATACTATAAAGGATATGCTGAACAAACAGAAAGGGACCGAAAATACCCCCAGAAATAGATTACATAATGCTTTATTAACCTTGAATTTTCTTAACGCTAATGAGAAAGGAACAACAGCAGCAGAAAGACATTGGATAATGGAAAAGTCTGCTGAACTAAATCAACCGATTTATTTCAAAGATGTGCTGACCTCTCAATGGAAGCCAGGAGATGTGCTACGTTGGGGAAGGGGTTTTGTTCTTGTTTCCACAGGAGAAGATAAATTGTGGATACCATCAAAATTAATAAAGTTTCTATTTGAAGAGGAGAAACCTCTTGGAAAGGAGAAATGACAACTCATCCACAATGATATTCATACAGGTGGTAAGAAAAACATATAGAATGGGGGCAGGGTTCTGTTCTTATCTCCACAGGAAAACACTCACCTTTGAAAAATTCAAGGGACCCTGGATATTTGGATACTGACAGATGGAAAAATACCTGCCCAATAGGAAATATCAAGAAAACTGAATGGGTAAGTAACACATACTAATTTCTAAATTTATAAAGCTGGTTTTGAAGTTGGACTCTGGCTCAGTCCCGCTCCAATTCCAAGCCTGTTAGTAAGAGAAAAACCCAGAGTTTCTGGAGGTTCTGTCTCATGTCAAGAGCCATGATATGGGACAGAAAGAAATATGAGTTTAGAAAACATCTTTGCTTTTCTTCATATCTATCATACCTTTCATTGAATATATCTATCATGCCTTTCATTGAATATATGTATATATATATGCCTATATATGTCTATATGATTAATGTTTAAGTTTTTTACAATAATCAATGAGTCTTTTCTGAAGTGACATTTGAAGTTTCCAGGAAGAAGATGGGGCCCCACAACAACAACTCTACCTGGTTGATATGACGTCATGATACTGATAGCGCTACTACAAGACCTGTTTTGGGTACCAGCTGCACAAGAAGATCCCAACTTGGTTAGCTGAAATGGTGCACATCTTGTACAACATTCTGGCCAGACCTCCACAAAATACTCAGAGACTATTTGCAATTTTATAAGACATTGATCTTGAAATTTAACCATCATTTTACTTTCACAGGATCCCCCAGAAAGAATGTTGCCCCATGACAGCTGGAAGTAATTCTAGAGGACGACGTCCCCTCTCCCAGTAAAGTTTGCCCCCGGGTTTAGGGACATCATTTAGGGGTTGGGAGGTTGGGGGAGGAATTTTATAAGCTCAGGGATCATTTTGAAAAAAAAAAAAAAGAGGGTGATGGGATAATAGATTTGTAATTGTGAGTTACAATTTTTAGACTAATATATTGGTATTGATTCTTGATACAAAGTTAAATTATATTGACTATTGTATGCATGCATGTTTCTACCTCTGTTTAAAATATTTTTTATGTATTGACATATATTGTATTGATATTTACCATATTGCAATGTATATTTGTACATTGTTTATATTTGGAGGTCATTATCCTCATTTGTTACACAGATGTTTATTGTCTTAGTCTTTAAGTTAGATAGATATTGAGAATTATGTAGATTAATAGTCATCTAAGTTTGCCATTTATAATTAGACTAATTAGGTTATTTAGATATATAGAGATTATACTCAGTATAGATAGATGATCTTCAACCTCTTCAAAGAGCTGTAGAAAATGGCCTTTAATCCAACTCAGAGTTTTGTGGTAGTGAGACACAATTGCTCCTGGCAACACCGCTCTATTCCCGAGAGAATGTTGAGCACCAAAGACACTCCACTTGGAGCCTTTCTTTTTGACAGAACTGGCCTTGGGGCAAAGAAATGCCCATACCTTAACCGCTGACAGAGATACAGAGCGTGCATCAATGGATAAAATAGGACTGTCATATCCTGCCAAGACAGGGTAAGATAGTTTTGAAAAGTTGCTTGCCTTTGAAAATGGTATATCAGTTATGTTAGGCCTTAGCCAATGTTGGTTGCTTCAACGCTGCAAATGTGACTTTGGGTGATTGCCCAGGTAGCTAGTTGTCCCTGTGATTTGTTGCAGGTTTTGGAAGTTGTTTTACTGAACTTCCTAATTACCCAGGTAACATTATTTTCCTTCTCAGATCTTTGATGGGGTTGAAGACTATATAACTATAGTTAATTTTCTCTCATGACTTGGCCAAGTTATTTATTATACAAGTCCTAAGCTAGTTAGAATAGGATATTTGTACTTATTGTATATAATTTCATAGTAGGTTTAGAACTCTCTTACTTAAACAAAAGGGGGAGGTGTTGCAGGAGGTCTTTCCGCCCCTCCAACCAATAGCTGCTGAGATACCAGCCCATTGGGGCGTGGTTTCTCTCCATTCATAAAGCCTCTATTTCCTTCCGCTCGCTCTCTCTTGACTTCCTGCTGGTCTGGCGACTAGAATCTTTTTCTAGTTGTGCAGAGAGCTGTTGTCTGGGATCTGATCTGTAAGTTTTTCCTCATTAAATAAATACTTTCCTGGTAATAGTAATTACGAACTGGTGTGGCATTGTTCGTGGATTACACCTTTACCTCACTGAATCTGGGTTACTGATGTTTGGTCCCTTTTCCTTCTCTAACACTGAATTCCCATTGGTTTAACTAGTCACTGTTAATAAAAAAAAAAAAAAGTGCTTTTGAAACCCAACAGCAGCTTCCTTCAAATTTAGCATCACACAATTGAATTATATGAAGGTTTAATATCAAGTTGTTATTAACATTAATGGGGTATTAGTTACTTTTCTGTTCTGTGATAAAACACCATGAACATGCTGGGTAGTGGTGGTGCACGCCTTTAATCTCTGCACTTAGGAGGCAGAAGCAGGCCGATCTCTATGAGTTTGAGGCCAGCCTGGCCTACAGAGTCAGCTCCAGGATGACCAAAGCTATACAGAAAAACCCTGTCTCAAAACTTAAAAACAAACAAACAAAAACACCATACAGAAGGAAATGTATAAAAGGAAAAATCTATTCGGGCTTACAGTTCCAGAAAAATAAGGGTCCACCATGACTGGGGGGGCATGGCATCAGGCAGCTTGGTGGCTGGAGCAGAATGCTTACATCTTCAGATGAGAGAGAGCAAGAGGAAACAATAGGAGTCTTTAAACTCTCAAAGCCTGCCTTCAGTTCATACTTCCTCCAACAAAGCCACCCCTTCTATACCCAGACAGCACCACCAGCTGAGGACTAAGGGCTCAAAGACAGGAGACAGTGGGGCACACACTCATCCAAAGAACCACTGTAAGGAAGACAAACAGAAAAGAACAGATAATAAACCTTCTTAAAGAAATAAATGGGGCAGGAGAGATGGCCCAGCAGTTGAGAGCACTGGCTGCTCTTCTAGAGGACCATACCAGATTCCTGACCACCACATGGTGGCTCAAACTGTCTGTAACTCCAGTTCTAGGGGGTTGGAGGCACTCTTTTGGCCTACATGAATGCCAAGCATACATGCGGTGCATAGACATATATGCAGGCCAACAACTCATACATATAAACTGCAAAAATATATATTTTAATTTAAAAGAGAGCAGTACAAAAAGAAATTGATTCAAACAGATCTACGACTATTGTCAGGTTTCCGCACTTAAAACACCTGGTCATCATATTGACTATATGATGAGATGTGGGATAGAGTAAAGTAGTCTTCCCAGTGACAGAGAGTCATCCCTAGAAACGTACATACAGCAGTATTATGTGGACTCAACAGGTTATATTTAGGAACATTTGTGTAAATACACATACATATACGCATGCAATAACAATTAGTGAAAAAAGAGGCCATGAATTTGAAAGAGAGAAGGGAGGGGCATATGGGAGGCTTAGAAGGAGAAAAGGGTAGAGGGAAATGTTTTTTTATTAGATTATAATCTCAGGAACACCTGAAGGGTTTATTGTATCCTGAATATGAGGGAATATTGTAACATGAATATGAAGGTTAAGAATAGGATGTTACAGAATAAAAACATCCAGGAATGTTGCCAGACATGGTGATACATGCCATAAACCCAGCACTCGGGAGGCAGGGGCAAGCAGACCTCTATGAGTTGGGAGGCCAGTCTGGTTTACACAACAAGTCCAGGTCAGCGAGGGGTACATAGTGAGACCCTGTGTCAAAAATATGCAAATCCACGATTTTGTTCTGCCATAAATAACTTTTTTTAAAGGCAATAGATAAGAGAAAACTTTCCTGCACAATGGAATTCTAATTAGTAAGTGCAAAAACAATGAGGCAGAAAACCAGTATCTTTAAACTTTCCCCAGCACTCGAGGGGTTAGGAAGAAGCGTCAATAAAAGATAGAATTAGAAGGCAGGACGGTCACACGGCCTCAAAATACGTGCCCGACAAGCACTGGCCAGTTCAGGGGAAATGCTGTACAACAGAGAGATGCAGCTGAAATCACTTTAAACAAATGATCATGGGCAGTAGCAGTAGAGACTGGACGAGTTAACGCTGGACAAGTCTTCCGAAACAGCAAGAAACTCCTAACGTGACTTCAGAAGCAGTTTACAGAGGCCCAGCCCAAATTTATTCATGAAGAAACCTTAGACAAACCTAAATTTAAAAAAAAAAAAGGGTTTAAAAAACAAAATGAAACAAAACCTGGCCAGTAATTTTCAAAGGAGTCATGGATGACAAAGGAAGACTGAAGGGGCCTTCTGGACTTCAGCAACAACCAGAGTGAGCAAAGCAGCCAGGGCGAAGACTGAAGGGGCCCTTCGTGCTCAAGGCCATGCACTGCAGGATTGGTCTTGAAGGAGACCTGACAGGAGCACATCATTCTGGCTGAGATCCGGGGATTTAGTGGGAAGAGTGAGAAGATTTGCATAAGGTTTGCTGGCCAGGAAAAAAAATTGTATCAATATTAATTTCCTGGTTTTGATCACTGTAGTTATGCAAGGATCTGTTTACTGTTTGTATGACTTTTTTTTACATGAGTAAAACTCATTTAAAGTGAAAGTTTTCATTTCTATTTTTAAATTCTTAAAACAACAGCAAGGAGAATAAATCCTTGTTGAAAATCTAGCACAATGGGGCTATTTAGTAAGTAAGAAAGTCATAATGTACAGGGATGAGATGGGCTTTGAAAGAATCCAGATGCAGGTTTGACTCAGGCCTTCTGTGATGCAGGCTAGTTCATCTCTATAAGACTCGGTTTCCGTGCCTGTGAAAGGGTGGTCATAATAACACATAATATATAGGATTCATTCTTACTGCCAATATTTACATCTATGCGATGATTATTTATAATAGTTAATATTTGTATGGAACTTATTATAAGCCTAGCCAGCAGAATTGTTAGCAGTTGTCATTGTGATTGTGATCGACGACCAGCTGATTCCTTATAAACAAACTACCCACTGAGCCGACAGGTCTCTCAAAGCCAGAGAGATAACCCATAAATTATGCTTCTAATATATTGAGGTACCTCAATGTAACTGAATACCACAGGTGGACATCTGAACATACAAAACTCCCAAAAGTTGATTATATTTCTTGAAACCTGATTTATAGGCTTCTCGTGAGGCAAGCAGCATCTGGTATGCTTTTCATTTTGGAATGACAGATCCCTGCCACAGGAAAACGGTTTATGTGTTGACTTAAGCCGACTTAAAAAGGGCCACCACTGGGTGATTTAAGCCTGTGGAGATGCTGGCTTAATACTAAGTCTTCACATTGACCCTTGCAGAAGGGCAAAGAGAAGCCAAACTCCCTGGTTTGCCTTTTCTAAGCAGGACTCTGAACTCCTCAAGTGTGATGACATATATCAAATATTTGAGGTTAAGGATTGCTTGTAGGTTCATGCCTTCTCCTTTAATCCACTTTTTGAGGTAAGTCCAGGATAAATAATGAGCAGGCACAGAAGGGTGAGTGTGGCTAAACACGATCCTGCCTCGGTGCTAAGTCAAACACTGAAATGTCTGGTGTTTCTAGCAATGCACTCATTTCCTGAGGAGGACGGAAGATCAAGGGTCTTCCATGGCAAATAGTCCGTTTGTAAATAAGGAGTGTAAACCATCACAAACATAACATACCACTCCGCTGTCTCGTAAATACTTCCAATAACAATTTAAGGTTAAGAACAAAGGCTAAATTCCTGAATAAATCCTCTTATCTTCCAAATCTGATCTAAGGTTTTAGAAACCCTCCCTTCTGGATATTAACCAAAGAGAGTTTCCATCTAGTCCCTGAGAAGGGAAGGGCAAATTGATGCTAATTTTAACCTAAGCAGAGACATTTTCTAATCCCTGAGTCCTTGTTGATCCCTGTACTCTGATGGTGGATTCCAAAGCACCTCTGTGTGCCTGGAATGGACTTCTAACTGTAGCTAACATCCAGGGGATCAAGCCAGTACCATCTAAATTGTTGCCCTCCCTCCCCCCCATCGCCACAGCCATCCAACCTCCTGGTTCTGTACTCTAGGCTCAGAAACAGCAGACTTTCAGATTCACCTTCATCTTGGCTTTTAAATTTCAAGACTAGAAGCTTCTTCAGTGGGTCCCTTGCTTTCCTGATTATCATCTTTTGTCTTTGTGTTTCATTTTATTCTACCTATTGCTTTGTTTGCTTGTTTCAGAGAGGGTCTTGTTATGTATCCCAGGTAGGCCAGAAACTAATTTTTCAGCCCAGCATGGGCTCCAGTTTGTGGCAATCCTCCTGCTTCAGACTCCCAACAAGAGTCTCTACTTGTTTGTCAGTACTGTTTGTGTTCGTTGTTTGGTTTCATTTGAGAGAGAAAAGGTTGATTGTGCCTTGTGAACCACCAAGGTAAGTTTCCTAAGTAGAAGAACTCTGCCTTATGTAAATTATGTATATCAGAATTAGGGTATAAATTTTCACTGAATCAGCAAATAGTACTATATTCACTATTTATTTCAGTTAAAGTCCATCTTGAGCAACGCAACAATTTATGTAGTTCCTAGAAACTGCACAATAAGTGTGAAAATCTTTGTTATAAACAAAAAGACTAATTACCTCAGATAGTTTTCATAATTCTGTTGCTGTTGAGGATCCCTCACTAATTTCATCCAAGCCTTAGCCCCACCTTTTAACGGGCTGGAGTTGTATACACAACACAAAAATCCGTTCCTGCTCTGCCTTGAGTAGAGTTTCCTTAAGTTATCTGGAGCTGCTTTTTGCAGTTTGTTTCTTACATAATCGTAACACCTGGACTTAATTTGGAACTTTTGTTTCTGAAACATTTTCAGATATGGCATATCGCTTGTTATGCTGATTACACACGTGGAGAAACTACTGGTGAGTCACGTGACCGGGATCCAAACCAGACTACAATAAGAAAGAAAGCCCTTTAATATCCATGCTCTTTCTCCTTCGCCGTAATCAGTAAGCTTTCCTTTGGGATGCAATTAACTATTGGAATTTTATTTTATTGATCTCCCACACTGTTCAACTTGTGGGCACTCCTGCTGCACGAGGCGAAGGATGTCTCTGAGTTTCTACGAGAGGAAGACAACAGAAGCAGTAACTGGTTACTGTATATTTGGCCAACAGATATTCGGCGAGTGCCAAGTACAACACACTGAGCCACCTTCAGACAGTACAAGCATTCAGATTTACACAGCTCTTGCCCTAACTGCGGAAGTACAGGCCAGTGCTATGCGATATGGAAAAACTAGGATGCGCAGGCGCAGCAACACACTCGAGTGGCCCCAATGTTTATAGCCAACAGGGTACAGAATTGAATTTCTCAGATTCCCTCAACCGTTGTACACTGGCTGAAACTGATCAGCCTTGCTTTCCCTCCTCATTCTGCAGGTGGCATCCCTTCTTTTTAAGTTATCACTTCCAAACAATTCTGCATGTCGGAGGTGATCCCCGACACTGCCTTAGGCGCAGAACACTCTCGAAGATCCAGATAGATCCTTGGCAGTCTACTAAGTTTGCTAAATTTGTCCTCCCCTGAAGAAGCAGACAGTTGTCTCTATTATATTGTCAACGGTGCAGGACAGGACCAGACAAACAAACACCACAGGATGCATGGTGGATTTCTTCCTTAGAAATACACTTTGGGCAAGCAGTGTATCTTAATATGCTCGTTTATGCTATTTTTGCCTCTAGGGTAATAGCAGTATATAAAGAATTCCAACTTTCTTCAGAATATGTACCATGAAACTAGCCTAATAAAAAAGAATAACAGTATAGCAGGCAAGTTATACAGCAAAACTAGACTAGGACACTCGCAGAAAGGGTGTTTGAAAGATAAATATAATGGCATATGCTCACGGTGCCAGATCATGGGAGGTAGAAGAAGATCAAATGTTCAAGGCCCATCTGAAGGGAAGAAAGAGTATTTGATAAAGAGCTTGGACTTCCAATCAGCTCAGAATCCTGCCTTTATCGAGTGACGAAACGCACAGCATTGTAGACTGACTGAAGGATGCTGCTATCGTTCTTTTTATCTCAAAAGAGCAATTTGTGCAGTGTCTCCTTTTCATGTGTAGATACTGCTAATATGGATGGATTGGGGAACTGCTGAGATGACTGGAGAAAGAAAAAAGAAAAGAAGCCATCAGATTTTATACACATTACATATCTGAACTACCACATGTAAGAGGTGGCTGAAAGGATGCAAAATGCAAAACGAAGAAGGGCAGTGATGAAAATTCTGTGCACCTCTTTCACCATCTTGTTTTTCCAGAGATGTCGCTAAGAGCTCCTTGCAGCGTTCATATCACGCACTATCAAGCGACAGACTCCGTCTCCATTTGTGAAGGTACGAAAGGGAGTGAACAGACTTGCTACCTGGAAAGGAGTTGGAGGAAAAGTCAATTTCTAAAACCTTCATTTGGTGCACATGACTAAGAGCTTCTAGTCTGAGGAAAGCAAACCCATCCTTTCAAACCCAGCCCTGCAATTTATAGCTCTTGTCGCAAGGTCACCTAACTATGGAAGTCTCGGTTTCTTTATCTGCAAAGTGAAAATATGCTAGAGATTGAAAGAAAAAAATAGTTGAATTGTTCACCAGTCTTGGTAGTCATTCTTTTTATTATTTATTTTTATTGCCTTTAATCATGTATATAGTGTGTGTGTGTGTGTGTGTGTGTGTGTGTGTGTGTGTGTGTGTGTGTATGCAGTTACCTCCAGAGTTCAAGAGTATGGTAGATGTCATGGAGCTGTGATGTGGGAGTCCCCTCTGCATGCTGTAAATACCATTGGTTAATAAAGAAACTGCCTTGGCCTGTGATAACTAGATGGGGAAAACTAAACTGAATGCTGGGAGAGTCAGTGAAAAGCCATGTAGCCCCACCAGAGACAGACACTGGAACTTTACCTGATATACCACAGCCTCGTGGCGATACACAGATTAATGGAGATGGGTTAATGTTGAAATTGGGGCGATTGGGGTTTGCGTCCCCAACACCCCAGTCGCCTGGCTAGCTTATGCCCGAAATAACAACACACAAATTGTATTCATTTAAACACTACTTGGCCCATTATTTCTAGTCTCTTCTTGGTTAACTCTCGCACCTGGACTAGCCCATTTCTTATAAAGTGTGTTGCACCCCAAGGTGCGCTTACCGGGAAGATTCTAGCCTACATCCATCTTGAGTCGGAGCTTCATCGCGTGCGTGCCTCAGAGAGCTGGGCCATCCTGTCTGCCCGCTAGACAGGAGGCCGCTGTCTCTGAGCGGAGTTGCGTGCTTCTCTGAGCTCACTTCCTCTTCCTGTCCGCATACTATTCTGTTTACTCCTCCCACCTATGTTCTAACCAATTGGGCCAAGCAGTTTATTTATTGCTTATCCAATGAAATCAATAGATTGATATATGACACTCCCACATCACTTCCCCTTTTTCTGTTTAAACAAAAAAAGAAAAGCTTTAACTTTAACAGCAACGTTCAAACTCTAGAAATGACAGAGACATCTTGCTGCCTGGACAGTCACCCAAAGTTCCTCTGTACCGTTGGGGCATCCATCTTCGGCCTACAGGCCCATAGTTTTCAGCAGACATTCCACAAAGCAGGAAATTTCAAAGGCAGTCACTATCTGCTTGTCCTGAAGAATGTCTTGCAGACTCTTTCATGAATCAGGAACCCCGAAAGATCATCTCACCTTTAGGCAAGTTCAGTAGTCCTCTCTCTGCGGGTTCTCTGTGTCCAGTTTATGCAATGGTCCAGGCAAGAGCAGTTTCTTGCCCAAATGGCTATCAAACTCCATGTGGATCCTCTTCGATGTCCATCTTTTTCTTGAAGTAAATTGGTACTGCCAGGAGCAGATGTGCCTCATTGTCATGAAAAGTCCTTAGTTATTAAAACATTTAGAATGCCATATTCTCTATGTACATCTAGAAAATCTAACTAAGATAACTACAAGCTTGACCATTATCGATGATTATCCATTAACAACCTATATACATTACATTTTTAAGTGAACTACACAATCACTACACCTAATCAAGATCAGAAATACATATACATATAACAAAATTGACCTTAAATTTAAATCACTAAAGCAAAATCCATATCAATGTAAATTATTCATACCTATACCATTTCCCCCTTTAAATGTAAAAGAAAACTTATAAACTGTATTTGGGAACATGGCGCAGTTATCTTTCCAAACTGCTTCCTGCTGAATGGGGGCGTCGTTAATTAGGTCTTTTATGGTATAACCTGTGTGCTAGTTTCATCTTAGTTGGCAGTTGAGTGAGGCAATTTTCTGAAGGCGTTCACAGCAACCCTTCAGGAGGGCGTGGTCCATCATACCATATTCGGATAGAAGAAATGAACAGGGTCTCATCCTCTGTGAAAACAAAACAAGAAACTCCTTTCCAAAGTATTGTGTCCTTAGATCCAAATTTCAAAGTCAAGGCATTTTTACAATATCTATGTTGGGTTAGTTTAGCAGCATTTATAAGGAAATACCGTTTGGCATCTGTTGCTCCTTCCTCAGCATTCAAACAATTCAAAGAGAGCATAATAGCATACAGTATCAAGATTCTCTGTGTATTTTCCATCTTTGTACGGCTTTATTTTAACTCTATTTCATTTATTTTTACTTTTAACTTTTTGCTTTTTAAGCATATATCTTTGACCTGGACACTGTAGACCAGGCTGTTCTTGAACTCTCAGAGATCTGCCTGTCTCTGCCTCCCAGGCACTGGGATTAAAGGCCTATGCTACTACACCTTGAATTCACAGAGATCTGTTTGTCTCTGCCTTCTAGGCACTGGGATTAAAGGCGTGTGCTACCACACTTTGAAGTCACAGAGGTCAATCTCCCTCTGCATCCCAAGTGTTGGGATTAAAGGCGTGTACTACCACAACCAACTTCTCTTTTTCTTTCATTTTTCTTTTACTCTTAAGAACTTACTTTTAGCTTGCATATATTTTTAACACAGTGTAAACCATTTAAACATTTTCTTTATCTTTGAATCTCTTTTTACTGTATCTCTCTCTGTTTTTCTGACCACACAAGTCTTTAATTTACCAAGCAATCTCAGTAGGACTAAAGGCGTGGCTTTGCCAGCTAGATCCAGTCCATTCCTTAGCTTTCTGCCATTCCAACCTTGTAGCTGAGGTATCGGCCAGAGCCGCCTTCAGTGCCACAACTCTACAGTGTTTCAAGGTCCCTGCCAGCAATTAAGCTGCAACAGACAACACTCAAGTCCTCTCTCTGTAGCCGGCCCTCCTGCCTCAAACAGTCAGAGTTGCCCTGGCAGGATGGCCCAGAAAGCCGACATTTTTAAACAGCGCAGCTTTTTTTCTGCTATGGCTGAAAACCGAAAAGCATGCGTTCAGCTTTTTGTCAACACCATTTAAGTGTTTCGTAGCAGGACCTCTTTAATAAGCTGCAGGGTTTTGCAGCTGAAGCTGAGTCAGGAAGCCTCTCTTAGATGAGATCGCTTGCTTGCTTCTAGCAGCCCTAGACCCGAGAAACTGCTGCTACCAAGAAAACATGCTTTACTCTTTCCCAAGCTTTCTCAGACTTTCTGTGGATTCAGTTGTCCACACGTTGGGCAGCCATCTGTTGAAATTGGGGGCGTCGGGGTTGCGTCCCCAACACCCCAATTGCCTGGCTAGCTTATGCCCGAAATAACAACACTCAAAATGTATTCATTTAAACACTGCTTGGCCCACTAGCTCTAGCCTCTTACGGGCAAACTCTCGCACCTGGTCTAAACCATTTCTAATATTCTGTGTTAGCACCCCAAGGTGCGCTTACCGGAGAGATTCTAGCCTACGTCCATCTTGAGTCGGAGCTTCATTGCGTGCGTGCCTCAGAGAGCTGGGCCATCCTGTCTGCCCGCTAGACAGGATGCCGCTGTCTCTGAGCGGAGCTGCGTGCTTCTCTGAGCTCACTTCCTCTTCCTGTCCGCATACTATTCTGTTTACTCCTCCCACCTATGTTCTAACCAATTGGGCCAAGCAGTTTATTTATTGCTTATCCAATGAAATCAATAGATTGATATATGACACTCCCACATCAGGTTAATTTAAGACATACACTTAAGCTATTGGCCAAATAGTATTGCA
>CAWTZC010000558.1:0-47395 GCA_963919715.1 Microtus obscurus
TTTTATTTTTTTTTTTTATTTTTTTTTTTTTTTTTTTTTTTTTACTATTACTAGGGTAGTATTTATTTAAAGAGGGAAAACTTACAGATCACAATCCCGGACAACAGCTCTCTGCACAACTAGAGAAAGAGTCGAGTCGCCAGACCAGCAGGAAGTCAAGAGAGAGAGCGAGCTGAAGGAAATAGAGGCTTTATGAATGGAGAGAAACCATGCCCCAATGGGCTGGTATCTCAGCAGCTATTGGTTGGAGGGGCGGAAAGACCTCCTGCAACATGTGGTTCTGTGTAAACTGGTGTAGGAGCTCACACCTGTGGTCCTAGCACTTGGAGGTAGAGGAGGACCAGGAGTCCAAGGTTGTCCTCGGCTACATAGGGATTTTTAAGGCCAGCCTGGGCTTTATGACACTCTGTCTTCCCAAATACAAAGAAAGAAGGCCCGTGAGAAGGCTCAGTGGGTAAAGGCACTGCCTCCAAGCCTGAGGACTGGACTTTGGTCCACGGGACCCACATGGTAGAAAGAGCAAACTTCTCCTTCAAGTTGTCCTCTGACTTCCATGAGGATGCTATAGTATGTACCCCAATTCCCGGCCAATAAATAAGTAAAAGGAAAACCAAATAAACAAAAACCCTGAAAACCTGACCCCCACAAATGCTATTAGGGAAAAAAAGCGGGAAAATGGAGACATTAAAGCCACTCTGTAATTTTACCACACACTGTAAGATGTTACTATTCAGGAGAGCAGAATAGAAAATAGAGAAACTATCATTTCTGCAACTTTTCTCTAAGTCTAAAATGGTATCAAAATAAACAAAAATGTCCAATTTCCCTAATATCTTCCAAAGGGACTAAGTTTTAAGAATGCTATTTTTATGTGCCGAAGAACTTAAATATATTTTGTTTCCATCCATTGCAGTTAAAATTCTCTTTGGACCACAGGAACATTCAGCATGGAGATTAAGCTCTTTTGACACTATCCTGAGAGCGTTCATAGCTTTCTTGCTTTTGGACAAAGAAAGATCTCTATGCACTTCATGGGCCAGTCTGAAACCAGCCACTTCCCAAAGACTTCTGGTTGGTCCGGAGGGGTTAATTTTTACTGTCTGCCATTGAGTCAGATCATTCTTTTTTCTTCTTTTCTTTTCTTTTCTTTTCTTTTTTTTTTAATTAATTTATTATGTTTTCCATTATTTAAAACAATTTTCAAATTCAAATACACTTTGATCATATTCTTCCTCTCCCTCAAGTCCCTTCAGATCTTTTCCCCATCCCTACCCACCCAACTTTAAGTTCTTTCTTTAACAAGAAGCAAAAATCCTGTACAACAATAAAATCTTCCAAAACTTAGAAACAAGAAAGTCATACCAAGAAAAGAAAGAAAAAAGATTGAAAACAAACAAAAAGCCCAACTTGTAACCAAATAAAGCTCAGACAAAATCCTGTGGAGTCCAACTATATGTTGTTGGTCAATTACTCCCTGAACATGAGGCTTGCCCAAAATTAGTTGACATGCTCAGTGTCACTCATCGTAGAAAACTGATTGTCTCTCCCCTAACTGGTATAAGTGATAGTTCAGTTGTTAACCTTTTTTTTCTTTTTGTCAAAGCCTCCGTTTATTAGGGACAGGGTAACGACTTATATACCCCCTGAATGAGGGCTTGGGGAGTAGGGCACAGGAGCATGGAATCTGGCCGCGTGGTCCCAGTCACGTAACCTACATCCGGTCAGGTAGGCCAAGAAGTCAGGAGTTGCCACACCTAGTTCCCTGGATAGCTGGAATTTAAGGCAGTTCCGCTATCAGATTAGGTTCAGTTAGCAATTAGCGAATAGCTAATTGGGTGTGGGGGGCAGGTTTTGCCAATAGGACTATTCTTAACATAATTATGGGTTTGGGGTTCCCTGCAGGCTCCCCAAGGTGATGGTTTCTGTAACAATCTTTAGGGGGGAAACGGCTCCCAACATATTCCTCCTTTCTTATATAAAGGCAAGTAGTTATAGGTGGAGGGCACCAAGACAGAGTCAACCATGGTGTCAGATCTAAAGGAGAGGGGACTGGGACAAGGGGAGAGACCCTCCTCTCGACTGGTGAAGTAATTAACCTCTCCTGGGAACAGAGGGGTGCCTTATGAGTAGCATTAGTTTCTTGGAGCTTCTCAAATAAAAGGTATCTAGTAGGATTAAAGTAAGCAGATCACAGGGCACCCTGTCTTAGGCTATGTGGAGAGCGCCCTCGTACCTAAAAACCATGCCATGTTGAGCCGGCCTGTACGGCCTCTGTATGGTTTGAAATTTAGGTGAGGATCCACACTAACTCCCGTCATTGGGCCCCTGTATCTATCATTAATGAAAAATCTGTGAGGTGCTCCTTAAACAAAAGATATGATATAATTTTGGCACCAATAACTCCATCTCCAGACAAGAAGAATGGGGCACCTTCTAAACCCAGTATTCACCTTTTAGTCTGGCCCATGGTATGTCCTCCTTCCTAAATGCCTACTCCACAAAAAGTTACGTGTGCTTGCCTGTCATCAATTAGGGAGGTGAAAAAGGGATCAAAATCTAAAATTCTTAACATATGCATTAAACCCAAACACTTTACAGCATGTGTCAAACCTTTCCCAACATCTATAAGCAGTTACAAATATCATTAGATCAATTTCAGTAAGAGTACAATGACATACATTGTTGTCAAATACCACCATTTCCAGACTCTGAGCAACAGTCACAGGAACCCCAATCTTTCCCCTTCTTAAGTGAAGAGGTTAGTATTTTAATTAAAATGAGTTCTGTGTCCCAAAGATTAAAACAGTCTGATGTCCAGTCTGCATCTCAGCTCCAAAGCAGACCAGAGTTCAAGCTGCAGAAGCAGTTTAGCACTTGTGCTTCAGGGCCGGTGGGATTCCTGGGTGAGGTGAGCTGGATTCAGCTATCTGAAGCACATCCTGGCATTATCTCAGCCGGGACTCCCTGGACTCAGGAGGCAGGATTGACACCCTGTAGAGTGGAGCAGCAGGTTCTGTTATCAGGGACTCCTCTCCTTGGGGGCAGGAAAAGCCAGACTAAGGACCTCTCTGCAATCGCCTCAGGAACTCCTCTGTGTCCGCAGCGCAGCCTCGACATCAGGCCCAGCTTTTATTTTCTTTCTGTGAAAAAAGCATAAACATATCCTCGACCCCAAATATATATAGGTCGGGTTTTTTTCATAATGCATTGCAAGGGCTTTTCCACCTTGCCCCTAGCAAAGGTCAGCTTGGTGTTATCATGTCAGATCCATTTGCATCTGGATCTACTTGCCAAGTTTCATAAGCTGCTTACAAGGAGCCTTATTATGCTCCATAATATTTTTTTATTATTATTAGCCATATATGCAGTTCCTCCATTGGAAGAGCCATTTGTAAAATTTAGCATAAAATCCTTTAAGGGATTTTTTTTGCTATAACATTAGCAAAATACAGTTGTGTGAATTGTAGCAATAATCATCTGGGGATCAAGCCATTTTTTAGCTTTTATCCTGCCCTTTTGTACCAGACAGGCTACTGGTTTAAATTAAGAGTTTAATATCTTAATTGGCAAAACTTGAGAAGATTTTGCCATAAACAGCATTTTTTCATAAAAATGTTGTAGAATAAGTTTTATATTTAATATGCACACTTGCCATAGCTGCATTATAATTAATATACTGTATTTGTTGATTATTGTATACTTTACCTGTTGATTTATATTTTACCTGTTTGAGTACCTGTTAGGCAGCTTTAAGCTCTCTCTATTGGATACTGTTTTTTTTTTATTTTATTTTTCTATTCTAAGATGGCTCCCTTAATTAAGATGTGTGCTTCTCTGCTCCCCTAACCAACCTTCCTTTATCCCAAACATCCCGTTTACCCAGGTTCCCCCCATCCTCCCCTTCTCACATTTCTCTCCCCTTCTCCCCTCACCCCCCCTCCCACCACACCCCCAAGATCCCAAATTTTTGCCCGGCAATCTGGTCTACTTCCCATAACCAGGAGGATAGCTATATGTTTTTCTTTCGGTTCACCTTCTTATTTAGTTTCTTTAGGATATCAAATTATAGACTCACTGACCTTTATTTATCTCTAGAAACCAATTATGAGTGAGTACATCCCATGTTCATCCTTTTGGGTCTGGGTTACCTCACTCAGGATAGTGTTTTCTATTTCCATCCATTTGCATGCAAAATTCGCGAAGTCATTGTTTTTTACCGCTGAGTAGTATTCTAATGTATATATATTCCATACTTTCTTCATCCATTCTTCCATTGAAGGGCATCTAGGTTGTTTCAGGTTCCGGCTATTACAAATAATGCTGCGATGAACATAGTTGAACAAATATCCTTGTCATATGATCGGGCATCTCGTGGGTATATTCCCAAGAGTGGCATTGCTGGGTCCATGGGTAGGTTGATCCCAAATTTCCTGAGAAACCGCCACACTGCTTTCCAAAGTGGTTGCACAAGTTTGCATTCCCACCAGCAATGGATGAGGGTAGCCCTTTCTCCACAGCCTCTCCAGCAAAGGCTATCATTAGTGTTTTTGATTTTAGCCATTCTGACAGGTGTAAGGTGATATCTCAATGTTGTTTTGATTTGCATTTCCCTGATCGCTAAGGAGGCTGAGCATGACCTTAAGTGCCTTTTGGCCATTTGAACTTCTTCTGTTGAGAATTCTCTCTTCAGATCAGTGCCCCATTTTTTAATTGGGTTAATTAGCATTTTAAAGTCTAGTTTCTTGAGTTCTTTATATATTTTGGAGATCAGACCTTTGTCTGTTGCGGGGTTGGTGAAGATCTTCTCCCAGTCAGTGGGTTCCCTTTTTGTCTTAGTGACAGTGTCTTTTGCTTTACAGAAGCTTCTCAGTTTCAGTAGGTCCCATTTATTCAATGTTGCCCTTAATGACTGTGCTGCTGGGGTTATACCTAGGAAGCGATCGCCTGTGCCCATCTGTTGTAGGGTACTTCCCACTTTCTCTTCTATCAGGTTCAGTGTGTTCAGATTGATATTGAGGTCTTTGATCCATTTGGACTTGAGTTTTGTGCATGGTGATAGGTATGGGTCAATTTTCTTTCTTCTACAGGTTGACATCCAGTTGTGCCAGCACCATTTGTTGAAGATGCTTTCTTTCTTCCATTGTATACTTTTAGCACCTTTATCGAAAATGAGGTGTTCATAGGTTTGTGGGTTAAGATCCGGGTCTTCTACACGATTCCATTGGTCGACTTCTCTATTTTTATGCCAATACCACACTGTTTTCATTACTGTAGCTCTATAGTAGAGTTTAAAGTCAGGGATGGTAATGCCTCCAGAAGTACCTTTATTGTACAAGATTGTTTTGGCTATCCTGGGTTTTTTGTTATTCCATATAAAGTTGATTATTGTCCTTTCAAGATCAGTGAAGAATTTTAATGGGATCTTGATGGGGATTGCATTGAATCTATAAATTGCCTTTGGTAGGATTGCCATTTTTACTATGTTGATCCTCCCAATCCAAGAGCAAGGGAGATCCTTCCATTTTCTGGTATCCTCTTCAATTTCTTTCTTCAATGCCTCAAAGTTCTTGTCAAATAGATCCTTCACTTCTTTGGTTAGAGTTACCCCGAGATATTTTATGCTGTTTGTGGCTATCGTGAAAGGTGATGCTTCTCTGATTTCCCTCTCTGCTTCCATATCCTTTGTGTATAGGAGGGCGACTGATTTTTTGGAGTTGATCTTGTATCCGGCCACATTACTAAAGGTGTTTATCAGCTGTAGGAGTTCTTTGGTGGAGTTTTTTGGGGTCGCTTATGTACACTATCATATCATCTGCAAATAACGAAAGTTTAACTTCTTCCTTTCCAATTCGAATCCCCTTGATCCCCTTATGTTGTCTTATTGCTATTGCTAAAACTTCAAGCACTATATTGAAGAGGTATGGAGAGAGTGGACAGCCTTGTCGTGTTCCTGATTTAAGTGGGATGGCTTTGAGTTTCTCTCCGTTTAATTTGATGTTAGCTGTCGGTTTGCTGTAAATAGCTTTTATTATATTTAAGTAGGACCCTTGTATCCCTAATCTCTCCAAGACTTTTATCATAAAGGGATGTTGAATTTTGTCAATAGCTTTTTCAGCATCTAATGAAATGATCATATGGTTTTTTTCTTTCAGTTTATTTATATGATGGATTACATTGATAGATTTTCGTATGTTGAACCAGCCTTGCATCTCTGGTATGAAGCCTACTTGATCATAATGGATAATGTTTCTAATGTATTCTTGGATACGGTTCGCCAGTATTTTGTTGAGGATTTTTGCGTCGATGTTCATGAGTGAGATTGGCCTGTAATTCTCTTTCTTGGTTGAGTCTTTGTGTGGTTTTGGTATCAGAGTGATGGTAGCTTCATAAAAGGAATTTGGCAATGACTCTTCTGTTTCTATATTGTGAAATACCTTAAGGAGTATAGGTATTAGGTCTTCTTGGAAATTCTGGTAGAATTCCGCATTAGAACCGTCTGGTCCTGGGCTTTTTTTGGTAGGGAGGTTTTTGATAACAGCTTCTAATTCTTCGCGACTGACAGGTCTATTTAGATTGCTCACCTGGTCCTGATTTAACTTTGGTATATGGTATTTATCTAAAAAAGTGTCCATTTCTTTTACATTTTCCAGTTTTGTGGCATACAGGCTTTTGTAGTAAGATCTAATGATTCTCTGAATTTCCTCTATGTCTGTGGTTATGTCCCCCTTTTCATTTCTGATCTTATTAATTTGCAGATTCTCTCTCTGCCGTTTGATTAGTTTGGATAGGGGTTTATCAATTTTGTTGATTTTCTCCAGGAACCAGCTTTTTGTTTCATTGATTCTTTGGATTGTTTTCTGTGTTTCTATTTTGTTGATTTCAGCCCCTCAGTTTGACTATTTCCAGTCTTCTACTCCTCCTAGGTGAGTCTGCTTCTTTTTTTCTAGAGCTTTCAGGTGGGCTGTTAAGTCTCCAATGTATGCTTCTGTTTTCTTTAAGTGGGCACTAAGGGCTATGAACTTTCCCCTTAGGACTGCTTTCAAAGTGTCCCATAAGTTTGAGTATGTTGATTCTTTATTTTCATTGAATTCAAGGAAGACTTTAATTTCTTTCTTTATTTCTTCTTTAATCCAGGTGTGGGTCAATAGTTGACTATTCAGTTTCCATGAGTTTGCAGGCTTTCTGTGGGTAGCATTGTTGTTGAATTCTAACTTTAGTCCGTGGTGATCTGATAAGACACAGGTGGTTATGGATATTTTTTTGTAACTGTGGAAGTTTGCTTTGTTACCGAGGATGTGGTCAATTTTCGAGAAGGTTCCATGAGCTGCAGAGAAGAAGGTATATTCTTTCCTATTTGGGTGGAATGTTCTATAGATGTCTGTTAAGTCCATTTGATTCAATACCTCCATTAATTCTCTTATTTCTCTGTTAGGTTTCTGTCTGATTGACCTGTCCATTGGTGAAAGAGGCGTGTTGAGATCTCCCCACTACTAGTGTGTGCGGTTTGATGGCGTCTTTGAGTTTTAGTAATGTTTCTTTTACATATGTGGGTGCTTTTATATTAGGGGCATAGATATTCAGGATTGAGACCTCATCCTGATCAATTGTTCCTGTTATGAGTATAAAATATCCCTCTCCATCTCTTCTGATTGATTTAAGTTTGAAGTCAACTTTGTTAGAAATTAGTATGGCCACACCAGCTTGTTTCTTAGGTCCATTTGCTTGATAAACCTTTTCCCATCCCTTTACTCTAAGTAGGTGCCTATCTTTGTGGTTGAGGTGTGTTTCTTGTAAACAGCAGAATGTTGGATCCTGTTTGCGTATCCAATCTCTTAGCCTGTGTCTTTTTATAGGTGAGTTGAGTCCATTGACATTAAGGGATATTAATGACCAGTGGTTGCTAACTCTGGTCACTTTTTTAGTCATAGGGTTTGTGTGTTTGCTTTCTTTTAGTTGCGCTGGTAAAGGGTGTCTAGAATTTTGAGTTATTGTGGTCATTGTTGGTCTCCTTGGTTTGTGATTTTCCTTCTATTACTTTCTGTAAGGCTGGATTTGTGGCTACGTATTGTTTAAATTTGTTTTTATCCTGGAAAATTTTGTTTTCTCCATTTATAGTGAACGAAAGCTTGGCTGGGTATAGTAGTCTGGGCTTGCATCCATGTTCTCTTAGCTTCTGCAGTACATCTATCCAGGACCTTCTGGCTTTCATGGTTTCCATAGAGTAGTCAGGAGTAAGTCTGATAGGTTTACCTTTATAAGTAACTTGACCTTTTTCCTTTGCAGCTCTTAATATTCTTTCTTTATTCTGGATGTTTTGTGTTCTGATTATTATGTGGCGAGGAGATGTTTTTTTCTGGTCCAGTCTATTCGGTGTTCTGTATGCTTCTTGAACCTTCAAAGGAATATCTTTCTTTAGGCTGGGAAAGTTTTCTTCTATAATTTTATTAAATATATTTTCTGAACCATTGAGCTGTATTTCTTCTCCTTCTTGTATCCCAATTATTCTTAGGTTTGGTCTTTTTATTGTGTCCCATATTTCCTGAATGTTTTGTGATGAGAATTTGTTGGTTTTGCTGTTTTCTTTGATCAGTGTGTTAATTTTCTCTATGGTATCTTCAGTGTCTGACATTCTTTCTTCTAACTCTTGTAATCTGTTGGTAGTACTTGTCTCTGTAGTTCCTGTTCGTTTACCAGATTTTCCATCTCCAACCTTCCCTCGGTTTGTGTTTTCTTCATTACTTCCATTTCATTCTTCAGGTCTTGAACCATTTCCCTTACCTGTTTGATTGCATTTTCTTGTTTCTCTTGGTTTTCTTGGGTATCTTTGAGCGATTTATTCATTTCCTCTACCTTTTTGTTTGTAATCTCTAATTGTTTATGGCAGTTTTTCACCTCCTGTTTAAGGTCTTCTATTATTTTCAAAAAATTCACTTTTGGGTCGATTTCTTCTACTTCTTCTGGAGTAGGGTGTACAATTCTTCTTATTTCGGGATCCCTGGGTTCTGGTGATGTCATGTTGCCTTTCAGGTTGTTGGAGGAATTCTTGCATTGGAGCCTTCCCATCTCCTCTTTCAAATGAAGCCAAGAGAGGCCTGGTGTCTTGGTCCAGTTTTTGCTGTGACTGAGCCTCTGGGTCTATCTCTTCAGTGTGGAAGCAAGGTCCGTCCTGCTGAGCTTGATCTGCCCAGTGATGTCTCTCCTGGCACCTGGATCTGATCTCCGTGCTGCTTGGGTGTCTTGCGAACAAAGGGCCGGGCCCGTTTGGTGCAGGCCGGCCACCTAGACAAAGGAGCCACCACCCTCCCGAATGCCCTCCCCAATTCGGACCTTGTCCCAGCGCCCAAACAGGCTGAGCTGGGAGCTGTTGTGTGGTTCAAAGAGGGGAGGGGGTCAGAGGTAGTGCGGAGGGCCTTGGATGCAAGTTGGGTGGGACAGTAATGGAGAAGAGGTATCAAGGGAGTACAGCCCCGCAGACTGACCAGGGAGTGCAGGAGGGGTGGGGAACGTCTGAGCTCCCTGTCCCGGGCTGCCGCCGCGGGCAGAAACTCACTCACCCCAGCGATGGCCCACCTGGCACCCGGATCTGATCTCCCCGCTGCCTGGGCGTCCCGCGGAACCTCCTTGAGTTAATTTTATAAACCATCTATAACCTATTTCCTCTTCCATCTAAGGGGACTGCAGTTTAGAAGACAGTTACGAGATACTGGAGGTTATGTATTGAAATATACAGAGAACAATACTTAATAGAATGAAAGGTTTAGTTACTTGAAATGGATTGAATGTTTGTGTCGCCCAAACACCAAATCACTCTCAGATTCCCCCCACTCCTCTTTCTGTCTCTGTCTCTCTGTGTGTGTCTCTCTCTCCTTTATAAAAACGTCAACCACAGAGAATTAACTTTATGAAAAACTTGGAGATTGAGAAGCAGAGCAGAGTGCAGTTTGCCCACGCTGACAAAGCAGAGGTAGACCAGCTAAAAGGCTCTAGATTTGGTATCCCACCAACCTTCCTGCACAGCTCAGTGCTGGAGTAACAGTCTTCAGGTAAATAGTTTGCTTTGGTGTTTATAGACCATGAAACTACTAACTAGATCTCATATGCTAGCAGGTACCAGGTAACAGAACTGGGACACAAAATCCAGAAGGAACCTTAAGATATTCTCCATGATAAATAGATTTTAAAAAAAAAATTAAAAAAAAAAACACCAATTCTTGCTGTTAAAGGATGACCAAGTCACCAGGAAGTGAAATAAAACATGGAGCCCAGGTCTCTACAACTCCAGGGAAAATTCTCTCTCAATCCACTATAAATTCAGTCATAAAAACGCTGTCTCCTGATGAGATCTGAATTAGATTTAAAAAAAAAATCTATATGAAAATCTTGTCCTCTGATGGCTACAGTCTGTGATTTCCCTGGATAGAGATCATTTCTCTCTCCCCATCTTCCCAGTCCAGTGATTCTAACTTTGTCTTTCCCTGAAATGCCTCATTGCTCATGTACACTTACCTGTAGGGATTTCTGAATGCAGAACAAATACTTCCTGAGCAGGAAGAGAGGTGGTGGGAACATTGCCCCTTCCTGTGAAGAACGTTAAAGTCATTGTCCCGTGTGGGCAATGAGTGTGTGGTTGTTACAGCTCCCGAAACCTTCATGACAGCTCTTCACATCAGTTCTCTGTCTTTACGGAGGGGCTGCACCTCATATATTTCTGTGATTTTGTTTTTAAATATTAAACATTGGTTATGAAGAGATTCTCGGTCTCAAGATTGCATTCATATATATGTTTTCTTCTGACTTATATGGAAGCAACTCACACATCAGGGGCTCAGCCCTTGGCCCATAGTTTGAAAGCATCAAATCAAAGCCTCATATAGACTGAAAATTATAATACTTAGGGAACAGCATTATAATTGCTCATTTATATAAAGAGAGCAAATTTAAATAATGGGTCAGTAAGAGAACGTTCTCAGGTTGCTGGAGGTGAACCCATCACCATTCTAAGGATGCCGCTGCTCTCTTTGGGAAAGGTAGGGGAAAGTGTGGTTGGTTCCACCTTGGAGGAAGTTCACCTGCAGATGCTATTATGGAAGTGGCGGGTTGGGCTGGCTTAGTTTCTCACCCAAGTGTGAAAGGATTAGCCCGCATCTGAACTTTGGGGGATGTGTGGGCTCAAATGTGGAACAGGCAGAATGATGGAGAATGGTATGCCAGGGGAAGAAGCAGAGTGAACTGAGACGTCAAGACAGGAACGTGAGGCAAAGTCCAACCTACAGCTGAGGCAAGAGCGGCTCTGAGGCATTTCCAGCTTGTTTTACCTGTGAACAGAACTGGAGAGTTTCATTCACTTTGCTGATAGCCTTCTAAGTGGCTTCCTTATGTCCAGCATGTCCTTCTCAACCCACCTTCTGCTCTGACGTTTCTCCAACTTACGACCCTCCCAATGGGTGATTCCCTTTAGCCCCAATCAGTGTTGTAACTGGATTCTAGTATTTCTGAAACAGTCCAGCTAATAGGGACCCTGCTCAGGACACACTGAGGCAAAGTTCCTGAAAACCCAGACTGAAAGGAAAAGAGTGAAACCTAGAATTCTTCAGTTTGACTCCTATCTTTCCAGTGAGTAGAATTGACATTTCCCCAGTGTATTGTAAAATATAATAGTGAACATAGGAATTTCTTCTCCAAATATTTGGAAATGGAGAAGAAACAAGTAGGTCTTCAAGAAATTTTGGCTAAATTAAGTTCTTTGAGCACATTTTTTAAAATAATTAAACTGCTAAGCACCAACTAAACTTGAAGTAAGGGAAACAAATCACATAGTGTCCTTCCACCAAAGTTTCTTGGACAAACCAAAGGTGGCAGGACAGGCAATATCCATAAAATACAGCAAAAGACAGAGAAAAGTGAATAAAATCACAGAACATATAGAAAAGACAGCACAGTGAGGTTAGCTTTTACTTAAAGACTTGGGGGAGTTTATTTCTAGTTTTGTGTGTGTGTGTGTGTGTGTGTGTGTGTGTGTGTGTGTGTGTGTGTGTGTGTGCACATACACATGTATGTGCATATGTGCCCACAGAAGCCAGAGGTATCAGATGGGTCACGCTGGAGTGACAGGTAATTGTAAACCACCTGAGATGGGTGCTTGTCCCCAAACTTGGGTCCTCTGAAAGAGCAGTGTTTTTGGTAGTATTTCTAATGCTCTAAAGAGACATCATGAACACAGCAACTCTTATAAAGAAAAATATTTAACTAGAGCTGCCTTATAGGTTCAGAGGTTTAGTCCATTATCATCATGGCAGGAAGCACACAGGCAAACATGGCTGCTCCATGGTTCTACTTCTAGATTAGCAGGCATTCAGAAGAGAGGCAGACACTAAATCTGACGAGCATCTGAAACCTCAGAGCCATTCCATCCAACAAGGCCGCACCTACTCCAACAAAGCAACACCTCCTAGTAAAGCAACTCCCTGTGAGCCTATGGAGGTCGTTTTCATTCAAGCCACCACAAGTAGCCTGTGCTTTAGCTGCTGAGCTGTCTCTGTAGCTCAGGGGTTATTTTTAAAGTAAGGTAATAGTCATAGGTTCCAACAGATTAAGATGTAAAAGCATTTAAAAGGCTAAAATATAAAGAAAGGCTGGAAGTGGGTTTTATGAAAAATAGAGATCCAGACAAAGAGGGCAGTATAAACTGTAGAAAGGAGCCTGACACCAACCACTGGAATGTCCTGAGCAAGAAGAAACAGCAGAGTAGAAGGAGAACTGAAAGAAAGAGACAGAGAAACTACTTAGGAAGCTACCATGGGACTTAGTGAAAAGCACTACTCATCCGTGACTCCCCCATCCCCACATCGTCAAACAAAAGAGATGGCGTCACCTTATGTTTGAATTCTTAGAGATTCCTTTTAGGCTAGTCCTCTTAAATGAGTTACAGTCTTAATTAATTGGTGGAATGATCGATGATCTAAACTAGGCACAAACTACGACAGCAGTGTTCCTGGCCCACTAGATGAATGCTTGGGAAAGGTACATTCACCCGAATGACTTGAATCAATCCTAGTGCGGATATTTACAAAAGTCACCAGGAGCATGGGGGCACACATCTGTAAATCCCATGACTAGGGAAGACTGAAAGTTCTGGGCTAGCCTAGGCCACATAGCAAGATCCGGCTTCAAAAATAAATATGTAAAACAGAACCAAAGGTGTTTGGTCTTCAGGAGGAGTAGGGGAATAGGGAGACTGGCAAAACCAATGCAGTCTTCTGCATTTGCTCTGGGATGACATCTCCTGAGTGTTAGACAGTGTTATGAACAAGCATTTGGAAGGCTGCGTTAAGATGAAGCCATTATGTGATTACATAGCCAGGACTGTAATTTACAGTGGGAAAGCCAGCTGTTCCATTGCTTCATGCGACTTTCGGAAATATTTCTGGACACAGAATCACATCTGGACTCTAAAACTGCTGTGTCTTAAACACCACAGAACCGACAGTGATTTGCTCTAGAAAACGATGGACACCGCAGGAGGTCCTGAGGGGTACAGAACTCCTGAGGTCAAAATTACAAGTCACAATTTTCAATACAATTGTCTTGTGAACTGTTAGGGAATCATCTTTAAATTTTGATCTCATCTATACTGTATGGAACTTAAAAAATGCATGCATTGTAAAATTAATAATTTAAACATAGATCATTTAAAATGCAGATATTTGGCAGTTACCCTCCCCCTAAAATAGTTGGATCCTGGGGATAGAATCTGCTCTTAATGCTGGGTTCTTCTCTATGCCTCACCCTAGGGTGAACACTGCAGGACTTAGCGGGAAGGCGGGATGTCAGGCAAAAGTCAGGCCATTGGCCATTTAGGTATTGCTACCTGAGCTAGTCAATAGAAAAAGACGTAGGTTTATATGAGGTAGGATAGGTCAAGGGCTGGTGAATGTTTATTGCTAACCATGTAGGCTTTGAGGTACAATGTAATTTTGAATATAGAATTGGTGAAAGAGTACATAGTGAATTTAGGGATAGCCTGGATCAGGTTAGACTCTGACTAAAACAAACACTAGAAAAAAAAATCATCCTGAGTGAGGAAACCCAGAGCCAGAAAGACAAACAGTTATGTACTCACTCGTCAGTGGATATTAGGTGTAAAGCAGAAGATCTCCCCCACCCCTCAATGGCCTCCTCCATCAAAATATCTCTTTCATTGCTCTCCCTTTCCATCCCTCCCCCAACTCAACCAATCCCTCTCGTTCCCAACCCCCATCCCATCCCCTCTCACTCCCCCACCCCTCCACCCCACCTCCAGTTAACCCATGAGATCTATGTCATCTCTCTCCCCTTCCTAGGGCGATCCATGCAAGTCCCTCTTAGAGTCTTCCTTGCTACCTAGCTTCTCTGGGGCTGTGGACTGTAGCCTGGTTATCTTTTGCTATTGATTTGTTGATACCCAATGGGAGGCCTTTTCCTTTCTGAGGAGTGGATGAGGGAGGGTTGGGGAAGAAATGGGAAGAGCAGGAGGAGGGGGAGGGAAGGGGAACTGTGGTTGGTATTTAAAATAAATAGAAAATTTAAAATAAAATAATAAAATTCCTGGAAATTTCCCTAGGGGGAAAAAAAACAAGAAACTAGTAAAACAGAAAAAAAAAACTGGTGGATGAAATAGGGTAGGTCGTTTACACTGGAGACCCAGAAAGAAGGCAGCAGGAGCAGATCAGTATAGTAAAAAGAAGCACAGAGACCACAGACCAAGTGATGCCAGACGTTAGTTGACTGCAGACAAAGCTGGATGTTTGGCAAATAAGTAACAAGTGGCCTTGAGGTTCTTAATGCCAGTGTACAGACACTCACTGGGGACATCATCTGAGGCCCCAGCAGTTAAAACCCAGCACAGTAAGCATTGGGCTCAGAGGAAGCATGGTGGCCTGCAGTCTGGGGCATGAGGTCTCAAGGTTTCCATCTGTAGGGAATGAAGCCTGTTGACTGAGGTTCTTGTCCCTCCCAGTCCCATAGTCGTTCAGTCCCTCCGCCCCCAAAAAAAACAGAGGTCTACATTAATCATAAACTGATTGGCCTATTAGCTCAGGCTTCTTATTAACTCTTTCTTACATCTTATATTATCCCATTATTCTTGTCTGTGTTAGCCACGTGGCTTGGTATCTTTTATCAGTGAGGCAGTCACATCTTGCTTTCTCTCTGTCTGGGTGATAACTGCAGACTGCATCTTTGCTCTTCCCAGAATTCTCCTGTTCTCATTGCCCCACCTCTACCTCCTGCCTGGCTACTGGCCAATCAGTATTTATTAAAAATAATACAAGTGATAGGGTAAAAGACCATTGTCACACAGCAGAAGCCAGTTTAGCTATTAGGTTTCTTGACTCAAACCTTCACTCTGAAGGTAAGAGAGAATGACACAGACATACACTTTTACAGAACAAATCTATCTAATTGGTGTTCTTTTCAGAACTCAATGTTTCCCTAAATTCATATCTTGAAGTTCCAATCCCTCATATGGAGGATCAGGAAATGGGTCTTTGGAAAGGTTTTAGGTTTGAGTTAGGTCATGATGGTAGAGGCTCTACTGTGTGAGAGCCTAGTAGGAAGTGTGCCCTCACCAAGAACCTGTTGTAGGAGGCTTCTTGTTCACCCCCGCCGCCCAGAACTGAAATAACCACACAGAAATTGTATTAATTAAATCACTGCTTGGCCCATTAGCTCTAGCTTCTTATTGGCTAACTCTTACATCTTAATTTAACCCATTTCTAGTAATCCGTGTTTCACCATGTGACTGTGGCTTAATGGGTAAAGTTCTGGCATCTGTCTCTGGCAGGGCTTTATGGTTTCTTTTTACTCCTCCTTCTTTCTCCCAGCATTCAGTTTAGTTTTCCCCACCTAGCTAACAAATTCTTCCTTGTTATAGGTCCAAAGTGTTTCTTTATTAATCAATGGTAATCGCAGCATACAGAGAATCCCATGTCAAGAATCAACACTTGATCTTATCTTCCCCAGACTCAAGGACAGTGCTGGGTAGATTTTTACTGCAGAGAACCCAGCCCATAGCACTTTTCATACTAAGCATGTTATGCTTCAGAGAAACTGTTTGGATGGAAACATTTCCATTCTGCCTTCTCCAGTGTTTGTTGGTGTCTTCATTTCTGGAGAACAGGGCCAAGTGCTTGATGCTACTAAGGGCAAATGATGGTCCATGCCCAGGGTTGCGTCCCATCTATGAGATAAACAGTGGGACTCACCCTGTTCTACCCCTTCCAGGCACCCAGCACTGAGGGAAAGCTTCTTCATTGGTAGAGAGCATACATGGTCTTTGACAGGGTCATGGTCATGGAACTTGCTTTCCCTGGCTCTGTTTCTGGGATTACTGGGTCTCCAGACATAGCATTTTCTCTTCCATCAAACATCTGCTCTGTTGGGCCTCCAAGTGAGAGGGTGGGCACTTGGTGGCTGCCTGACTCGGAAACTGTCCATTATGAGAGCGGATCATCTTGCCTTCCATTAAGTGTGTGATTACAGCCAGATGCTCTGGTGATGGGCACACCATTCCCTATAATAACCATAATTATGAGCCTGGTATGTCTTCAGCTCCACAAACTCTGAACTTCTGAAGTCAGAAGAAATGTGGAAGAATTGCTTATTAGGGGCCGCAATCAAACGGAGGAGGAGAACTTTTTTAAGCAGGGGGGAAATTCCTGCCTGACACGTTGGCTTCTGTGCAGCCTGCTCTGACATCCCGTGGGGTGGCCCTGGAGTCCAGAATGAGCATGACTCTGGCTCCACATTCCTGCTCTCCTTCCTCTACTCCCCTGCTCCTCACCCAGCCCCCCCCCACACCTGTGCTTCCTTCTCAGCTGGGAGAGGAAAATAAGCACCCGCCTGCCCACCAACTCACTCCGCCCCGCTGTGAAGGCTTGCCAAGAGGGGCGCCTCTCCTGCCCGTTTGGGTGAAGTTCTTGGAATATCCAGGGAGAAGGGGGTTGGAGGGAGCTACTCTTGGCTGCTTGCCACAGTGACTAACAGCCACCTGGCCTGCTGTTCTTGTGGCTCCATCTATTTGTGGAATACGGGGCTGTTTGGGGTGTATTTGTGTATAAGCGAAGTCCTTACATAGAGGAACTCATTTAAAAGTGTTGGAAACCCAGCAATTGAAGAAATGCTATCTGAGTTTGCTTGGCCTGCTGTTACAAAGACCCATACCTTATCCTTAAGGTAGCTTAAGGAGAGTTATTTGCTGTTAATCTATCACAGTTCACGATGAAGGCTGGAAGTTCAAGATCCAAGCATCTCGGGGCTAGTTTCTTCTGCAAGGTGTGAGGGGGGGGACACTGAACTGGGTATTTCCTTCACTCTCCCCATGGTGCCTGCATGTCATTTCCCATCTCCCCATGTGTTTCTCTATATGGTGTCATTTTTGAGCACCTCAGTCGTATTGAATTAGGGACTCATTCTGCTCCAATACAACCCCATCCTCACTAATTTCCTCCACTGTAGCCACTCAGTATTTGAAGAACACCATATTCTGAGATGCTGGGATCAGGCATACATACGGAGGTATGTATGAGGGGTTGGGGAACACAGCTCGATTCTAAATGTATTTTTTGAAAGTCTGTCATGGGTCAGGCACTATCAGAATTATGACAATGAACTTAAGACCAAATAAGTTTCTGCTTCCCTACAGGCCTCTGAGAGGTATATAGATTATGAAGGAAAACTATAAGATCAATAAGATGATGATTGTGACAATACGTTTTGTCCCTGGGAAGACTATAGATGAACACAGGTAGGGAAACGTTCCCGTGTACACCCAGAGGAGGCTGCCCCTGAGGGAATAAGATCTGGAGAACGGTAGGTATCCACAAGGGACCGAGTAGGTGGAACAGACAGGGAATGACAGAAAACACAAGGTGCAGTGGGGCCAGAAATTGGGCCACATACAGAGAAATGAGGAGTCTAGGGTTGGAATACAGTCTGTGTCAGTGTGTTCCAGGGGGGAAGGTGAAAAGGAAGAGGAATGAGATGCTACTGGGAGACAAATAATGCAGGCCGCAGAAGCAACTGAGGAGTTAGGACAGAAGCCTGGGGTAACTCAGGGAGAACTAAAGAACGACGTGTGGAAAATGAAGTCAAACTAACTCATAAGGAAAACCTCACCGGCTTCTTTGGGGGAGAACAGGGAAGGAAGACAGTTCACGGGGGAGCTGAGGTCCTAGGAAAAGAACAAGGGAGCTCTGGAGTGCTTCAGTCCCCAGACCCAAGCTCAGACCTAGAGCTCACGTGGCTATTCTCCTCAGACAGCCATGTCCCCAGTCTTTGTAAAGTCCCATTTTATCCCCCTTGCTACTTTGTTGTTTACATACTTACAGCCTTTATCAGATGCCAGGCACTGCTGCATTTAAAACGTTAAGCCATTTATGTGACTTAAGTCTTGACTGTGACGCTCCCTACACTCCCTCTCACGAGCACGCTGGGATTTTATCATCACGTATCATGGAAGGCTTGTTGAATGAGTGTGTAAATAATAGTGAAAATGATGGAGAGATGGAGTAGGGGGTTGTTGACCATGACTTCTAAAACTTTTAACGTGGATAGGAGGGGAGGCTGTCCTCAGAGTCAGGAACCCCAAAAGAGAAAACATCCCCTTGGGATTGAAGACAGAGTCATGGAGATAGAACAGTAACCTGAAGCCGACTGGTGGGGCACAGCAGGTGTGTGGGCATCTACCACTTCAGCCACACAGGTTTGTGTCACCCGATTCCATGGAGAGGAGAAAGGGCATCAACACAAAAGTACTTAGGCTCTATCCCATAACAGATGAATAACTGCTATTAGCTTTGGACTCTCGGCATTTTTATGAGATCTTTGTTCCAAGGCTTTGAGGTTTGGCAGCAGAAACATATTATTCACACACAAAACAACTGCATTAAAATAGCATTAAGCATCTGGCTTAGAGTGACAAGACCTAGGAAACCGAGAGCGATGACGGAGTCTGTCCTGAGTTCACCTCCAACACCAGCCATGGTACTGTTCCTCCTTTGGGACACAAAGTCACATGCAGGACCAGGACAAAGTTAGAAGAAAGGAGGAGAATTCGGGGTCAGGTCAACACGGTGACTCCAATTCCTTGACCAAGGATTGAGAGATGTCTGTAGTGACTCAAGCCCACAGCACTGGGCTTGACCAGACCCCATGGATCCAGGGTTATCTTGGTTTAAAAGATATTTCTTTCTCTTAACTAGCAAAGCAACCAAAAAGGCAACTGTGTTCATTTCTAAATTGATCCAAATCACTCTAAAATGCCATCTATTCTTGGGAGTAAATTGGAGATCCATTTCATTTACCCCTCTTCTTACATTGGAGAATGTAAGCTGCCGGTCAATAGCTGAGCTGACAGATAAGAGCAAGAAGACCCAGGCTTTCAAGAATGACCTGGCAATCACTTTCGCAATGGGCGAGAAAATAATAACGCTGCAAGGTCTGGCTGGAAATGCATGAAAGGAGAAGGCAGCTGGAGGTTGCAGGTAATGTGTCTGCTCCCTCTGACCCATCACTCAGCAAAGCAGACAACCTTGGCTCTGTCATGCTGCTATTTATGTGTCACGGCCATAAGTGAATCTGTGACTTTCCACCAGGGGCCACTGGTGACAATGGTGACATCTCACCAACCCCACCCTCCACCCTTACCCTTTAAATAAGATGGTTTGGGGAAGGGAGTGGACAGGCAATAGCAAGCTCAGAGTTGACAGGGATCATTGCACTGCCATCAAAACAGTGGTCACAAAGCCAGGGACAGGCCACCCTGGCAGATTTTTTTTTTTTTAATGTAGAGCTGACTGGAATCTTATTTAACAGTCTTAATGAGCGCATTAGCTGCAACTTAACGCTAAGTCTGAATGAAAAGCACCAGGATTTGACATGTTTCTTGGCAACAGCTTTTGACAAAAACGACGTGTTTGTCTCTAGCTCTGTGCTGGGATTCTTCAGTGGGAAGTCTCTTGAATTAAAACATCCTCTTTGGAGGTTGAGTTTTCAGCCTTTTCCCCCACATGCTCCTCCCGCATAACCGCATACACCCGCATACCCGCGCGCGCGCGGGCGCGCGGGCGCGCGCACACACACACACACACACACACACACACACGTAAATCCACCAACCCAGGTGTGGGCTGTCTCAGCCCAGATGTTGTCATTGACCTATGTACGGTGATGTCCCCATGGTAGCAGCTGTGAGGCCTCATCGCTCTGTGAGTCCCGCACAGGAGATGGAAAGCAGTCCAGCATTCCACACTCCGGGCACATTTTCTCCTGAGCCCTCATGTTTACTTTCTAAGCTATGGATCCTCAGTGAGGACAAAGCAAGGGCGTGCTAAGACAGATATGAGGGCACCGGGGAGGAAGTGACTGTTGAGAGCGGCCGTTTCCAACCTGCTGGTAGCAACCCTTTCGGGGATCTCATGACCTTTTCACAGGGGTCACTTAAGAACAATAGAAAACACAGATATTTATATCAGGATTCATAACAGAAGCAAAATTACAGTTCTGAAGTAGCAACTAAAATCACTTTATGGTTAGGGGTCACCACAACATGAGGAACTGTATTAAAGGGTCACAGCATTAGGAAGGTTGAGAACCAGTGCTCTAGGGGGTTTTGCTGGCCTCTGCTCCATCCTCTTTCCTGTGCTGTGCAGCTCAGCACCTCACAAGTATGGACACAGCAGACTCTAAATCCCTGCTTCATTACGTAATCAAAAAGAATGGGTCACGGAGTGAGGCTGATTGCGAAACCTCCAGGTTCAGAGCACCAGGACGCGGGGAAGGGAGCAGCAGCCTGCTAGGAGAGTGTACTGGGTGCGTTTTCCTGCACCGGTTGACTGCCACAGTACCTCAGTGTGAGCTTCTGCTGGGAATCACTGGACTCTCACAAACACTTGGCCTCCATGGAATCAGCCAGAATGCGGACAGGCCTTGTTGCCTGCTGTGGGGCCTTGAGGATCCTGGCTGGGCTGGTGCAACCACTGACTTCCTGTCTTGCCAGTTGATGCCTCAACACCACAGCAAAGGCCAAACGGAGCCTATAGACATCTTGTCAAAGCCCTGGGCTTGCTTAGGGCTGTTTAGCTTAGAAAGGATGAGCTGACTAAATCTTGCCGCCCTCAGCTACTGTGGTGAAAGGCTCCTCAGGCCCATCCTTGGGTAGCAGGCTGGCACAGACCACCAGGATGGTCATCCAATCCCGGGGTTCACGATAGTATACAGACTGAGGAGGTTATATCTGGGAGTCCACGTGTATATACATGTATACATGCAATAGCAATGTAAAAAAAGAAACCAAGGCTATGAATTTGGAGGAAAGCAGAGAGAGGTATATGGAAGGTTTGTTGGGAGAAAATAGAAGGGAGAAATGTTGGAGCCAAAATCTCAAGAGTGAAAAATAAGACAACAAAATTGTCTGTTGTAATCTTTTTTATAAAAGATTCATTTAAATGAGACACGTGTGAAGAACGCCTGACAGAAAATATGTCCTTTTGTGTACAAAAAAGGAGAATGAATTAATGAAAGAAAGGAAGGAGGGAAGGAAGGAAGGAGGGAAGGAGGGAGGGAAAGAAAGAAAATAGTGATGATTTGATTGAGGGGGAGAAACATTAGAAAGGGCAATCTAGAGATGTAGAATGACTTGGTAATAGGGAGTTTTATAATTCTAAGTGAAGTATTTGAACTTTATTGATGTATTTAATAGGAAAGCAAGGCAGGAACTAAGATGAAATAAACTTTAAAGGGGATGGATTCGATCCTGGTGGGATTCCCAGGCCTCAGAACACCTGTGATATTCGTTATTGGATAAGCTCTAATCAAAACAAGGTATGTAGCTGGCATTTCTTAAATGGACACACCCAGTTGAGAATTTGAGGGTCTTCCCTTAGACTACTGCCTTTTATACATATAGTTCCCCGAGCATAATGCTGTGCCGTGACTATCCAAATCGTGCGTGTATATTCCATTTCCTAAGCATGTGTGTGGTCATGAACGATGGCCAAGTTTAAGATGCAATGCATTCTCCATATGGCATACAACACTCTCAGTGCTTCTCCTGAAATACCACGTCTGGTGTGTGTATGCTGCAGACAATCTCCAAAGGAGACGGGGGAATCTCAAATTTTATTCCAATCCAGTCAGACTGAGAGGCCCTTGAACTCTGGAAAGAAACCGCTTGCTTTTTTCATCCCTGTGACAGTACAGAATCCTGGGTACTAACTCCTTTCTTCACAGCCAGGATTTTGATCTCCAGTCTGCGTCGCACTCACTTCTGACAAAATGTTGAAAGTAAAATGTATGCTTGCCCACCCTACCCTTCTTCCTTTTAAAATGCATGAAATTGTCAGTTTTGTTAACAACAAAATCTGTTGGAGATTCTGAGGATGCGTTAACTATCCCGTCACGCCTCGACGTGCAGATGGCAGAGTCTGAAGGGGCAGGGAGCGATCTGAATGGTATTTAATGTGTTCGGACCAGGAAGGGAACTGTGAGACCCAGACAGCACAAAGCCAACTAGAGCCTGACTGACGGAGACTGCACTGCAATTATTCTCTTCAAAGGTCAGTCTGCAGGCGTTCTGTGCTGCAGCAGAGGCTACCCCCTTCCCATCTTCAGCTGTCTCATAGTGCCTGGACAAAAGTTCATGGGGCCAGGAAGGTGGTGCTTAGAGATAATTTGACCTGTCTCATTCTGTCACGTCGGTGCTGATGAGAGAGGTCCAGGTAATTCTTTGACTTCTCTTGTCCTGACATCTGATCTTAGTACACACTAGATCTGGTATCTACCAGTTGGCCATCTGTCACAGGTCCTACATTTTAAAGTGTTTTAAACAGAAACTCACAGTTCAGAGTGTTAAGCTAGAATGTGAGTTTTTGTTTGTTTTGTTGTTTGTTGCAAAGGAGAGGGCTGCTTGTTCATCCCTGCCGCCCAGCAAGCTTAGCCCCGAAATAACCACACAGAAACTGTGTTCATTAAATCACTGCTTAGTCTATTAGCTCTAATATCTTATTGGCTAACTCTTACACCTTGATTTAGCCCATTTATATTAATCTATGTATCACCACGGGCTTACCAGGAAAGACTTCGCATGTCTGATTCCTGACAGCTCCATGGTGTCTATCTCTTTCTCTGCCTTTCTTCCTGCTAGCATTCAGTTCTGTCTTCCCCGTCTACCTAAGTTCTGCCCCTATCAACTAGGCCAAGGAAGTTTCTTTATTCATTAACCAATGAAAGCAACACACAAACAGAGGAACTCCTACACCATTTCCCCTTTTCTGTTTAAACAAAAAGGAATGCTTTAACTTTAACATAGTAAAATTACATATAACAAAACAGGTATCAAGCAAAAGCTACAATTACAATATTTATATCTATTTTATCTTTTTATAACTGAGGAAAACTATAATAATAATAACTATCTATTCTTCAGCCCCATCAAAGACTCCAGAAGGATATATTACCTAAGTAAACAGGAAGAGCATTGCAAGCAACTTCCAAAATTAAAGAATTGATAGAGACATCTCGCTGCCTGTACAGTCACCCAAAGTTTTTCTGTAGCATTGGAGTATCCATCTTCAGCCTACAGGCCCATAGTATCCAGCAGACCTTTTTATGAAGCAGGAAATTTTAAAGACAGTTTAGTCATTTTCTTCTGTATCCTGCAGAATGTCTCACAGACTCTTTCATGAAACAGGAACTTTGAAGGATCATTTCACCTTTAGGCATGTTTAGCAATCATTTCTCTGCTGGTCCTGGATGTCCAAGAAAGAGCAGTTTCTTGCCTAAATATTGTTGTTGTAACAGGTAGCCCTGGCTGGCCTAGAACTCACTATGTAGACCAAGCAGGCTTTCAGATAACAGAGATCTGCCTGCCTCTGCTTCCTATGTACTAGAATTAAAGTCATATATCACCCTGCCTGGCTAAACTAGAGAAATCTTATGTTTTGTTCCAAATGTACAATCTATTAAAAATAACAAGAAGAAAACTCAAGGAAGTGGACAGTTCTTTTTGAGGTCACACTAGAATCAGGAGAGGAAGTTATGTTTCCACCCAATTTGGAGCCACCCAAGTAAATCGGTTGCACAGTCACATACCCCCTCCCCAAGACTCAACCACAAACCTGCCAATGCTCAGCTGGCAGGGAAAAAAAATCAGAGGGCATAGCCCCTCACTATGCTTGCAGTGTATTGGGATCCCCAATGCTGATTACAATAAGGTCATGCTCTTTGTAGTCATTCTCTGGTTTAAAGTATACTATCCAAAACCCTCCATATAGCTGCGCAAAATGCAGCTAGACATCAGGAAGCTAGCAAAAAAAGGGAAAAAAAACACCAGTCATACAAACACAGTTCCTACTCCACATGAGAGATGAGAGATGATAGCAGTCCCTGTGGAAGGTTGCACCAAGTCTCTGATTCCTGTTTAATAACCTCTGAAAGCTGTTTGAAGCATTTTCAAGCTCCAAGGGGACTGAGAGTTACAAAGAAATAAAGGGAATCAACATTCTTATGGGCTAATCTTATGGGCCACTATCCATGGCTAGTCTTAGTGACTATTACATTGTTATGAAGAGATGCCATGATCAAGTCAAAGGCAACTCATAAAAGAAAGCATTTAATTGAGAGCTTGCTTACAGTTTCAAAGGTCAGCCGTGATCATTGTGGCAGAAAACAGACAGGCATGGCACTGGAACAATAGCTAAGAATGTCCCAGAATCTTCCATCCTGATACCCAGGCTGCAGACAGCGATTAAGACCAGACCTGAGCTTTTGAAACCTCAAAACCCATCCAGCAATGACACGTCCTCAATAATGCTACCCTACTCCAACAAGGCCACACCTCCTAAATCCTTATAACCCTTTCAAATAGTTGCACTCCCTGACAACCAAGCATTCACTATATGAGCCTATGGGGGCCACTCTCATGGATACTGCCACAGAGCTAAATAAACCGCTAATGCAGCCCATAAGCAGTATGCAAAAGAAGGCCTTTCAGGCTGGTTAACAAGGCTCCATGACCTGGCAAACTCTGACAAAAACATAATGCCACAACTGAGGTTAAAGAAATCCCTGATTCAATAGGAAGTGCCTTTATCGTGTCCATCATGATTTGTAGAAACTGTGTGTTACATGTTATCAAGATTGGCAAGACTATTCATTAACAGGACCATAGCGGCTAAGACTGCATGCTCAAGGCTGTCACCCACAGATGAGAATGCACCCGTCCTCAGTGATATCCCAGAAGCTATCCTGTCGGGGAAGATGTGACAGGTGGTCCCTGAGCATCCATCCCCAGACAGCTCCCCCAGGGCTGGCTCCTCACTTTCATTCTAAAGCTGCTAGCACCTGGGGACTGTTTTAACTTCCGTTTTCCTTCAATACAGAGGCAAAGCTACGAACCCTTAACTCACACTCATGTCAGCGACAGCTCCATTTAGACACTCTTTCATGTCATGACTGATTCTCTCCCATGTCCTTCCTAAACTCAACACCCCTGAGCCAGCACTCTCAACTTCCTCTCCTCGCAGAGTGATTTGTTTCTACTAGGAATTTCTTTTTATTATAGACTGTCACTAACCATACTGAGCTTTTGATTGTTGTTAATGTGTCATTACAATTCTAAAGTTTCTCCTCATGAAAAGTAGTTTTGATTAAAATAAAAATAAAAAAGTATCTGCGGTTCCATGTGGGTGAAAAAATAAAAGTAAAAATAACTTAAAGTAACTTGGAAAGAGTTCATTTGATACTTCTATCATAAACATCTAAAATACAGGAATTGATGAGGGATGGTTTCATTGAGGTCATGGTTCTGGAGACTGGGGATGCAAGAACACTGTGGTGACATTTGCTTTGTGCTTGCTCAAGGCTCTGATGCTGCACTTGACTACACCACCCAGGTTTAGAAAAAGTGAAATCACACTTGATCAGGTTATTGTCTTCAAGTGAAACTACCAGTGCTTTGATGGGGTCCCACCCTATCATATTCTAATCTTAGTCCCCATCACCAAATGCCACCTACATATGACATAGGTTTAGCCAATACATGACTTTTGAGAGGACATCCAAATTGTAGTAGAAGCCACTGATTACTCGCTGTCTTGTTTTTGAGATAGGGTCTCTCATCGAAGACTGTCTGGTCAGAATGTCCAGAGATTCTTCTGACACAGCCTCTCCTTTGGTGCATACACTCATGTAACAGATACATATAAATGTGTATGACTCAGAAGAACAAATACCATGTTTTCTTTCATAAGCAGAATGTAAATTTAGATAAGCATGCATTTGTGCCAACATGAAAATTGGTAGCCTTTCTACAAACTAATTGTGATGTTGGTGAGAAAGAAACCAGTAAAAATGTGTCACCAAGGATAGCTTTAGAAATACCTAGAAGTGGGCTGGAGAGATGGCTCAGAGGTTAAGAGCATTGCCTGCTCTTCCAAAGGTCCTGAGTTCAATTCCCAGCAACCACATGGTGGCTCACAACCATCTGTAATGACGTCTGGTGCCCTCAGAATATTATATACATAATAAATAAATAAATATTTAAAAAAAGAAATACCTAGAAGTAAATATAGCCAAATGGGTGGAAGAGTTCTATGATTAAAAATTTGGAGATTGAAGAAGTATTTGATGAAGATTCTAAAGATGGAGAGAGCACTCCTTCTTAAGAATTGACAGAATTATTATAAAACTAGGTTTCTGTAGAATTGATGCATCTAACATCAAAATTATAATTATATTCTTCACAGATCTGGGAACAATCTTAAAATTCATATGGAAACACAGGAAACCCTGAATAGTTAAAACAGTTCTAAGCAGTGAGAACAATGTTTTATATATTACAACACCTAACCTCAAATTATACTTTAGGGCCATAGTAACAAAAATCACATAATACCAACATAAAACAGACATGAACACCAGTGAAGAGAACAGAGAACTCAGAAACATTCCCTAGCTAAAAAACCTAGTTTTTTACAAGTATATCAAGAACCTGCATTGGACAAAAAGTCTTTTCAGCAAATAATACAAGAAAAACAGATATCCACATGTAGAAGAATGAAGTTAGAGCCTTCTCTCAAGCCCTACACAAAAATCACTTCAAAGTGTATCAAAAACCTTAATGACAGCTTGAAACATAACAGTACAACATACAGGAAACAATTGAAGACATAGACATAGTCGTGGGCATTCTCAAAAGGACCCTCATCACACAGGAAGCAACTTCTAATAATTGACAAGTGATACTACATGAAATTAAAAAGCTTTCGCACAGAAAAACAATTCATCGAAGTTAAAAGGTGATCTACAAAATGAAAAAAAAAACATTGCCAACTAGAACAAGATATTGTGTGTGTGTGTATCTGTGTGTGTAGGGGGGTTAATATCTAGACTATAAGATGTATTGTAGAAAAAAGAACAGGAAAAAAGAAATCTTCCAAATGGACTATTGAACAGAACTGGCATTCTCCCAAGAAGACATACAAATGGTGAATAAACCTGCAAAAGCGTTCAACATCCTTAGCCATTAGAGAAATGCAAAGCAAAACTACATGAGTTTTTACACAGTAAAATTGTGAAATTACATCATCCTGGTCAGTATAGTCTGCAAAACAAATTAAAGCCAAAACAGACGAAACAAAACAAACGACAGAATGGCAACATGTGGAGAAGAAGGAATCTTTATTCCTGCAGGTAGACACATAAACTGGTGTAAGCCCATGATCTCACTGCTCACTCCTGATACATTCAAAGGATGCATCCAACACACCACAGAAATAAATGTGCGCACAAGGGTGTTGTCACAATGTTGTGGAATAATCTTTGTTTTTTTTTAATATTTCTCCTATTTTATTTATTGTTTCTTTTTTTTTATTGGAAAAAAAAAATTTCTGCCTCCTCCCGCTTCCCATTTCCCTCCCACTCCTCCCTCTCCTCCTCCCCTCCCCCCACTCCTCCCCCTCCCTCTCCAGCCTGAAGAACAGTCAGGGTTCCGTGCCCTGTGGAAAGTCCAAAGTCCTCCCCCCTCAGTCCTGGTCTAGGAAGGTGAACATCCAAACTGGGTAGGCTCCCACAAAGCCAGAACATGAAGCAGGATCAAAACCCGGTGCCATGGTCCTTGGCTTCTCAGCAGCCCTCATTGTCCGCCAAATTTAGAGATTCCGGTTTTATCCCATGCTTTTTCAGTCACAGTCCAGCTTGCCTTGGTGAGCTCCCCAAGAATCAGCCCCACTGTCTCCACGGGTGGGCGCACCCCTTGTGGTCCTGACTTCTTTGCTCATATTCTCTCTCCTTCTGCTCCTCATTGGGACATTGGGAGCTCAGTCCAGTGCTCCAGTGTGGGTCTCTGTCTCTATCTCCATCCATCGCCAGATGAAGTTTCTATGGTGATATGCAAGATATTCATCAGTATGGCTATAGGGTAGGGTCATTTCAGGTTCCCTATCCTTAGCTGCCCCAGGAACTAACTGGGGACATCGCCCTGGGCACCTGGGAGGCCCCTCTAGATCCAAGTCTCTTGCCAACCCTAAGATGGCTCCCTTAATTAAGATGTGTGCTTCTCTGCTCCCTAACCAACATTCCTTTATCCCAATCATCCCGTTTCCCCAAGTTCCCCCCACCCTCCCCTTCTCACATTTCTCTCCCCCTTCTCCCCTTACCCCCACTCCCACCACACCCCCAAGATCCCATTTATTTGTCTGGCAGTCTAGTCTACTTCCCATATCCAGGAGGATAGCTATATGTTTTTCTTTGGGTTCACCTTCTTATTTAGTTTCTTTAGGATATCATATTATAGACTCACTGACCTTTATTTATCTCTAGAAACCAATTATGAGTGAGTACATCCCATGTTCATCCTTTTGGGTCTGGGTTACCTCACTCAGGATAGTGTTTTCTATTTCCATCCATTTGCATGCAAAATTCGCGAAGTCATTGTTTTTTACCGCTGAATAGTATTCTAATGTGTATATATTCCACACTTTCTTCATCCATTCTTCCATTGAAGGGCATCTAGGTTGTTTCCAGGTTCTGGTTATTACAAATAATGCTGCTATGAACATAGTTGAACAAATGTCCTTGTCATATGATCGGGCATCTCGTGGGTATATTCCCAAGAGTGGCATTGCTGGGTCCATGGGTAGGTTGATCCCAAATTTCCTGAGAAACCGCCACACTGCTTTCCAGAGTGGTTGCACAAGTTTGCATTCCCACCAGCAATGGATGAGGGTACCCCTTTCTCCACAGCCTCTCCAGCAAAGGCTATCATTGGTGTTATTGATTTTAGCCATTCTGACAGGTGTAAGATGATATCTCAATGTTGTTTTGATTTGCATTTCCCCTGATCGCTAAGGAGGCTGAGCATGACCTTAAGTGCCTTTTGGCCATTTGAACTTCTTCTGTTGAGAATTCTCTCTTCAGCTCAGTGCCCCATTTTTTAATTGGGTTAATTAGCATTTTAAAGTCTAGTTTCTTGAGTTCTTTATATATTTTGGAGATCAGACCTTTGTCTGTTGCGGGGTTGGTGAAGATCTTTTCCCAGTCAGTGGGTTGCCTTTTTGTCTTAGTGACAGTGTCTTTTGCTTTACAGAAGCTTCTCAGTTTCAGTAAGTCCCATTTATTCAATGTTGCCCTTAATGACTGTGCTGCTGGGGTTATACCTAGGAAGCGATCGCCTGTGCCAATCTGTTGTAGGTACATCCCACTTTCTCTTCTATCAGGTTCAGTGTGTTCAGATTGATATTGAGGTCTTTGATCCATTTGGACTTGAGTTTTGTGCATGGTGATAGGTAGGGGTCAATTTTCATTCTTCTACAGGTTGACATCCAGTTGTGCCAGCATCATTTGTTGAAGATGCTTTCTTTCTTCCATTGTATACTTTTAGCACCTTTATCGAAATGAGGTGTTCATAGGTTTGTGGGTTAAGATCCGGGTCTTCTACACGATTCCATTGGTCAACTTCTCTATTTTTATGCCAATACCACACACGACAAGGCTGTCCACTCTCTCCATACCTCTTCAATATAGTGCTTGAAGTTTTAGCAATAGCAATAAGACAACATAAGGGGATCAAGGGGATTCGAATTGGAAAGGAAGAAGTTAAACTTTCGTTATTTGCAGATGATATGATAGTGTACATAAGCGACCCCAAAAACTCCACCAAAGAACTCCTACAGCTGATAAACACCTTTAGTAATGTGGCAGGATACAAGATCAACTCCAAAAAATCAGTCGCCCTCCTATACACAAAGGATATGGAAGCAGAGAGGGAAATCAGAGAAGCATCACCTTTCACGATAGCCACAAACAGCATAAAATATCTGGGGTAACTCTAACCAAAGAAGTGAAGGATCTATTTGACAAGAACTTTAAGGCATTGAAGAAAGAAATTGAAGAGGATACCAGAAAATGGAAGGATCTCCTTGCTCGTGGATTGGGAGGATCAACATAGTAAAAATGGCAATCCTACCAAAGGCAATTTATAGATTCAATGCAATCCCCATCAAGATCCCATTAAAATTCTTCACTGATCTTGAAAGGACAATAATCAACTTTATATGGAATAACAAAAAACCCAGGATAACCAAAACAATCTTGTACAATAAAGGTACTTCTGGAGGCATTACCATCCCTGACTTTAAACTCTACTATAGAGCTACAGTAATGGAATAATCTTTGTGTACATTGTGAAGATGTGTCACTCTGATTGGTTTAATAAAAAGCTGGACGGCCAAGAGCCAAGCAGGATTTGGGGGGCGCAGAGAGAATGCTGGGAAGAGAGAGGACATACTGGAAGAAGCAGAGCAAGCAGCATGGGCATTAGAAAGTAAAGGTAACTGAGCCACATAAAAGAACGTAGATTAAAAGATAAGGGTTAATTTTAGTTATAAAAGCTGCTTAGAAACAAGCCTAAGCCATTGGCTAAGCTATCGTAATTAATAATAAGTCTCTATCTAATTACTGGGGCCCTGGATGTCCTGATGAGAAAGACTCTAACACCACATTATTTACAATAACTAAGAAATAAAAGCTGCCTAAATGCACATCAACAGACAAATAGATAAAGACATGTGGCACACATATATGACGGAATTTTATTCAGCCATAAAGGAAAATGAAACTATGACATTTATTGGAAAATGTTTAGGACTAGAGATCATTGTTTTTCCCCATTTTTGGCCATAGACTTCTCATGGACAGCCTTTACTATATTGAGATGTGGGCCTTCTGTTCCTAGTTCCCTTAGACTTAGTGAAAGGATGTTGATCTTTGTTGAAGGTTTTCTGTTTTTAATGATAATCATGTGACTTCTGTGCTTATATCTAATTTTGTATCACATTAATTAGTTAACATATTCTGAACTAACTCTGAATCCTGAGATGAAACTAACTTGGTCATGGGTCATGATTTTAATATGTTCTTAAATTCAATTTGCAAGCATTTTATTGAGAATATTTTAAACATTTATTATGATTATTTATATATATTTATTGGTTATTTAACCATTTTATAGAATGTGTTTTGATAATATACTCCCCTCTCTCATCTCTTTCCAGAGCCATCCTCTCTTTTCACTCCGTATAACTTTGTGTCCTTTTTACAACTCTTAACCAACAAGACTATCCAAATTTGTATTGCCTAAATAATCTTCAATGTGTAATCTTCTGCAGGAGCATGTCTACTTACCAGGGACCATACACTTAGCGAAAATTAGCTCTCCTTCTTCCAGAAGCTAGCAGATTCCAAAAGCTACATGGTTATGGAAAGGATTCACTATCCCACCCCAACTCTATGCTGGGATTTGGTCGGTCTTGGATTTTCACAGGTATTGTGCATACTGTGAATTCTTATGTGCAGCCAAAGGACACTATTTCCTTATAATTATCCAGCTCTTGAAATGTTTCTTCCACAATGATCCCTATGCCTTGGGAGGAGGAGGTGCATGGTATAAGTTCCCTTTCAAGCTGAGCATTCTGCAGTTTCTTATCGTCTGCACCTTGGCCAGTTGTGAGTCTTTTGTATTAATCACCATCTATTGCAAAGAAAAGCTTCTAAGACGAGGGCTGAGAGATGCATTGAGTTTTGGGTACAATGACAAATCATTAGAAGTCATTTTAATACTATATCCATTTGGCAACATAGAGCCTATGACATGTTTACCTATGTGTTCTTGGCTAATAATGGTACCAGGTATGGATTTCATCTTGTGGAGTGGGACTTCAATCCAGTCTGAAAGTGATTATTTACTTCCCTGGTGTTTGTGGCTCTATTGCATTAGTTGGGATGTCTTAGCAGGTAGGTATTATTGTAGCTTGGTGGGGGGTTCATAACTGGGTAATATATCCGATTACCTTTTTCTCCAATAGCATGCTTTGCACCTTGGAGAACTATGAAAGCCATCCAGTAGGGATGAAGCTTTCAGGTCAATACCAGCTGATTTCTCTATGGTATTATCTATAGCACTATCTACTTTGATTTTATTTTTTAGGTCACATGTACCTTGAATTTTATCTGTTTCTTCTAAATTTTTTGAGATTTGCAAGCAAAATTTTTCAGATTATTTTTCTTTCTTTCTTTCTTTTTTTTTTTTTGGTTTTTTCGAGACAGGGTTTCTCTGTGGCTTTGGAGCCTGTCCTGGAACTACCTCTGTAGACCAGGCTGCTCTCGAACTCACAGAGATCCGCCTGCCTCTGCCTCCCGAGTGCTGGGATTAAAGGCGTGCGCCACCATCGCCCAGCCTCAGATTAGTTTTCAATGTACCTTACATTTTACTAAAATATATTACATCCTCTTTTCATCTCCAGATTTGCCAGTTTTGGTCTTCTCTCTCTTTAATTTGGTTAGTTTGGATAGGAAGTTGCCAATATTGTTCATCTTTTCAAATATCCCTCTTTTATTTGATTGATTTTAAGTACTGTTCTTTTAGTCTCCATTTTATTAATTTCTGCCCTATCTTGTAGTCAACTTTTTTTGCACTTGAATCAAGGATCTCAAAGAAGACACAGACAATTAGAGCAATTCAAACCTGGACTTACAGAGGAAAAATTAGCAACACAGAGGAAAATGGCAAAATGGTTGAGAAAATCAGTAATATGAATGGAAAAGTCATTTGCATGAAAGAAAAATTTAGAAAGGAAATTGAGATTGTGAAAGAAAAAAAGCACACCAGAAATATTATAAATGTGGAATGGGGATGATTGACTTGGAGGAGGGATGGAGAGGGAGAGCAATGAAAGAGATATCATGATAGAGGGGGTCATTACGGGGTTAGAGAGAAACCTGGAGCCAGGGATACATACTTCCAGGAATCCACAAGGGTGACTTCAGTAAAGACTCCTAGCAACAGGGCAGAGGGTACTTGAACTGGCCTTCTCCTGTAATCAGATTTGTGACCACCCTAATTGTCATCATAGAACTTTCATCCAGTAACTGATGGAAGCACATGCAGTGATCCACAGCCAAGCACTGGGCTAAGCTCTGAGAATCCAGTAGAAGAGAGGGGAGAATGAACTATATGAGCAAGGAGGGTCAAGAACATGATGGGGGAAACACACAGAGATAATGTACCTGAGGTCACAGGAGTCCATGGGCTCTAGACCAACAGCTGGGAATCCTGTACAGGACCAACCTAGGCCCTCTGTGTGTGGATGAAGGTTATGCAGCTTGGTCTGTTTGTGGGACCCCTAGCAGTGGGACCAGGATCTGTCCCTGGCACATGAGCTGGCTTATCAGAGCCCATTCCCTATGGCGGGATGCCTTGCTCGGCCTTGATGCAGGGGGAAGGAGCTTGGTCCTGCCTCAACTTGATATGCCAGGCTTTGCTGGCTCCTCATCAGAGGCCTTATCCTTTCTGGATAAAGAGTGGAAGGGGTGCAGAAAGGAGGCAGGTGGAGGGGATGCGAAAGAGAGAAAAAGGAGAAAGTGTGGGTGGTATGTAAAATAAATAAAAGTTTTTAATTAAAAAATTCACTGAATCAAATGGAAAGCATCACCAATAAGATCAGCCAAGCAAAAGAAAGAATATCCAGCTGAAAGATGCATTTGATGACATGGTATATTCAAATATCAATCCAGAAAAGAGTGAGTATGACCACAAAACCCAAGAACTCTGGATATATATATCCAACGACACCCAAAAAAAACACAGGAAACAGCAAGCCCTCCTTGATTATAGTTTTAGGCACAAATAGTGTCAACTCAGAAGTCAAAGGCACAGATTGACTTCCTGGACTGAGAAAAAAACTTCAACTATTGTCTCCAAGAAATATGCTTATGGGTTAAAAATAAAAATCCATAAGCTGAAAGTCAAAGGATGGAAGTCACACAATTAAGTTAATAGATAGATGCCCCAACAAGCTTAGAATAAAACCATTATATTATAGCTATTTTCATATCTGAAAGACTCCAAACAATCTTTTCAGAAGAAATTAAAAAGACCACTATATATTAATAAAGGGACAAATGAATTAGGAAGCTGAAATAATTGTAAACACATACACACACACACACTAATGAGAAGAAATGATCACATGGATACTAATACAAAATTTCTTCAGGTGAGTTATATCCCATTCTCATGTCTAGATAGGTCATTCAAACTCTCTCCAGTAAAGGAACCTCAGAGTTAAACTACACTACAGAGCCAACAGACAACAGCTATCTGAAGAATATTCTATTCAACAGTCACAAAATACAAATTCTTCTCAGAAGCTCATGGAACATTCTATAAGACATACCGCATTAAAGTCCACAAACCAAGTCTCAAAAAACAAAAAAGAAAAGAAATTTCTTAATGCTTTATCAGTAACAAGAGAAACTACACAAACGTCACACATGCTGGAGATGTAACAATGCACCATTTTTCTTTTCTTTCCTTTGTTGCTTTTGACTTTTTAAGAAAGAGTCTAGGGTATCCTAGGCTGGCCTCACACTTTCTATATAGTCAAAATTGGCCCTGAACTACCCATCCCCTGCTCCTAAATACTGAGAATACAGATGTATGCCATCACACCCAACTTGTACAATACATTGTTAAATGACTAGTGGATTATTAAGAAATTGTGGGTGAAATTTAAAAATTTCTAGACTCAAATAAAAATGAAAGTACAAGTTAACAAAGTCATTGAGGCCTAGCGAACATGGGGCTAAGAACAAAGTTTACGGCTAAGTACTTACACTGAAAACTCAAAATATCTCAAACAAATGACTTAATGATGTACCTAGAAGTTTTAAAAACCAAGAATGGGGAGCTGGAGAGATGACTCAGCAGTTAAGAGCACTGGTTGCTCTTCCAGAGGTCCTGAGTTCAATTCCTAACCACCACATGGTGGCTCGCAACCATCCGTAATGAGATCTGGTGCTCTCTTCTGGCCTGCAGGCATACATGCAGACAGAACACTGTATACATAATAAATAAATAAATCTCTAAAAAAAAAACACCCAAAAAAACAAAACAAAAAAACAAAAACAAAAAACAACAACAACAAAAAAGAACAGAGATGTAATTTGTTGTCTGAGGTTTCTGTCCTGCCCGGTTTTTGCAGTCATTAAGTTGCAAAGAAATCACACAGAGTTCTACATTAGTTATAAACTGGCTCATTAGCTCAGGCTTCTTGTCAACTCTTACAACTTATATTAGCCCATTATTCTTATCTGTGTTAGCCACATGGCTCAATACCTTTTTCAGTGGGATAGGTCACATCTTGCCTCTTCCATGATGGGCTTACAACTGCAGAGGAATGGGCTTTCTTCTTCCCAGAATTCTCCTGTTCTCATTGACCCGCCTCTACTTCCTGTCTGGTTGTCCAACCTATACTTCCTGCCTGGCTACTGGCCGATCAGTGTTTATTTAAAACATAATTGACAGAATATAGATAAGTGGCCTGCATTAGTAATTTTTAAAGAAAGATGATATCTGTTAAGGAGTAAGTTGTTTCTCTCACCAAAGTTACAAAATACTATATAATCCTGGGCACAGTCCAGTCTCATTTTGGAAGCTGTTTGTTAAGAATAGAAAGCTCAACACCAAAATGAAGTCTGTAAAAGTAGCTGCTTCAGACAAGACAGGGACCTGTGTGTTGGTGTGCTGCTGTGCCCTATAGGAGCTGAAGAGCAAGGCAGGAACTGAGCCTGTCATGGGATTGAGAACATGTGTGCCTTTAGAAAGAAATAGGCTCAGGACCTCTGCATTTATGTCTGCCTACAAACAAAAGCCACTCTCCAGGACAACACAATTAATATTCTGAAGAGAGCAGAAGAAAAATTTAAATGGCTCCAAATGATTTGTAGTCCACATTTAACTTTTTATTTCTGCAGCCAAGCCTGTTGGAATGAACTACCAAGTGAAGTGAAAATTGGAACCAATTAAAAATTCTCCAGCAGAACTTGTCTTTCTTTATCAAGTACTGTGGTTGTTTTCCACCAACCTTTTTGTAATGTGTATACATTACAGCACAGCAGCCTGACTCTAGACACTCCATCAATTCTGCCACCAAGTGGAAGTGTAGCTAGTGTGGATTGCGCTTTGAGGTGGGCTACTCAGTCTAGGGGTTAGTAACCCACCCTGCAATCTAGTTACTCCAGAGTCTCTCAGAGGGGCGCTACCTGGAAGGACATGAGCTAGAAAAGAAGAAGAAGACCATGCTAAATTTGTCACGGTCTCCGTTTATTAGGGACAGGGTTACAGCTTATATAGCCCCTGGATTGGGGGGCAGGGGGGCAGGGCACAGGAGCATGGAATCTGGCCGTGTGGTCCCGGGTCACGTACGGTCAGGTAGGCCAAGAAGTCAGGAGTTGCCACACCTAGTTCCCTGGATAGCTGGAATTTAAGGCAGTTCCGCTAACAGATTAGGTTCGCTAACAATTAGCGAATAGCTAATTGGGTGTGGGGCAGGTTTTGTCAATAGAACAATTCTTAACATAATTATGGGTGTGGGTTCCCTGCAGACTCCCCAGTGTGATGGTTCCTGTAACGATTTTTAGGGGGAAACAGCTCCTCACAAGCTAGAAAGGTTGTCTTCATCACTGGCACTCTGGAAACAAAGAACATTCACTGTTCTTGATGGGAGGTGTGGCTCACTCCCTGATTCGAACATTGAACCTGTCCATTTGTCTCCCCAGACAGTTGCTTTCCTATGAAAACTCTAAAAGTCCACTGACGAACACTGAAGAGAGAGTACAAGAACCAAGAATGGATGGGAACATTGTGGAAATAAAAAAAGAAAGCAAAGGAAAAAACTAATTTCCAATGATATTTCGCAATCTAAGTACATGTTACTCTGGGGTGTGTATGACTAACCAAGCCAGTGATGAGCGAGCAAGCAAGCATTGAAAAAAAAAATGTAAGCAAAAGACAATTTCAAGTAAGTTGCAATGTTTTGTTTATAATTTCAAAAGAGTTACAATGTTTTGTTTCCAAATTGCACTTCCAATTAAACATGGTAAAAGAAGCAGGGGTTTTGTTTTACTTACATTCCTCTCTTAAGACTCATGGAACAAATATCCATCTTCAGTGAAACAGAGAAATAGCCACACACCCCAAGAAAGCTGAATTTTCTAGAAGTTCTAAGGCCTTGGCTGAGTAAGTTGAGTAAGAAGGCTTGAGGCCACATCACAGCTAGGTAAGGTGGCAGTCCTGGATCTTTAATTAAAGAGAAGAGGTCCAGGTACCAGAAAGGGAAGGATGAAGAACATGGTGCTACAGAGGCCCAGTTCCACAACCCAAGAACGGCAGAGCCAGCCTACTTAAGGCTGTTGTCGGTGCTGCTAATTCCTTTCCCTTCAAAACATATCTCCCCCTTTATTTGGTGGTAAGATAAATGAACTTTCAGGAAATTCCTTTAAGTTGAAAAAGACTACGTCTTTATAGGTACTTTGTGCTCAGAGAAAGCAAGAATAAAAGAAACAAACGGCAGCAGATAGAGGGCTTTGCATCACTAAGGGAAGTAGGCTGCTGCTAGGAAGACTTCTAAAGAGTGACAGCAAAGAAATGTTGATAATGAAGTTTAGAAAAGAGAAAGAAGGGATGAAAGGAAGAAGGGAGAAAGGAAGAACAGAAAGATTCAAACAGCATGCAAGAGAAAGCAAACGTTAAAACTAGTGAATGCCTGCATTTGAAATGTTTACTGGTGGGCTGGAGAAATGGCTCAGCGGTTAAGAGCACTGGCTGCTCTTCCGGAGGTACTGAGTTCAATTCCCAGCCACCACATGGTGGCTCACAACCATCTGTACTGAGATCTGGCATCCTCTGGCTTGTGGGCATACATTGAGGCAGAATGTTGTATACATAATAAATAAATAAATCTTTGAAAAAAAAGAAGAAGAAATGTTTAGTGGCTCTATTAACTAAACATCTAACAATGTTTACTGATTTTCATCCCAATAAAAGTATATGACTTTTCACACATCTGTGCTGACTTTAGATATTAATCTTTTTATGCGAGGTATTCCAGCAATGGTTCACCTTAATTTTCATCAGCATGTCCCAAATGGTTTTGGAGGAAAAGTGTGGGTCACGTGTATGTGCCTCCCTCTGGAGGTCTCCTCTGAGGTTGGAGAAGGATCCTTAAAAGACATGTGAGTGGCATTTTCTGTTGGGGATCAACAGATTTGATATTATGACATTAGACTTTTCTGGCATTTTTGATAGCATCTGCTTAGTCTTCAGGGATAGAGTGACTTTTGAAAATGATGATAGGACCAAGCTCCGCTATGAGGGTTCCTCAACATGGGGTCAGCCAAAGACACAGACAAGGGAAGAGACAAATCTGAGAAATCGTAGAAACATAATCCAGGGTCAGACATTTCATGCATGACGGGAAAAATTGTTTTTTAAGAAAGTATCTTTGTTCTAGGAAACTTTGAAGATAATTATTTAGGGGTCATACTTTGAGTCTTTGAAAGTCCACGGTTGAACGTCACATGAGCAAACAATCCTTGGGCATCTACTAGGCACTGTTTACTGTTTTAGTTGCTGAGTAAACAAAAAAGCACCTTAATTTATCGGGAGCTCAGGGACAGAGAGAAGTGAGAACAACCCTGAATCGCTCATTCGCTTTAGAGCTGTGTGCTTGTGCGGTTCCCTAAGTCTTATAGTCGTTACCTGGAGCAAGGGCTAATCATGCCTGCCAGCTAAGAGCCAGGGCTCTGCAGACCAAGATCCCTCCCCTGTTCTTCCACTTCTCTCCACAATTAATCTGCCGGCATCAATCCTTGATAACCCAACCATGCACTTGATCTGGAATGCATCACTTATGACCCTAGCTGCTTTGGGCTCGGAGCAAGAGGGATGATGCATAGGGTTAAGGAAATAGTGGGCTTCCTTCACGGGAGACCAGAGGTTGTTATACACCTGTCTATGACCACACGCCATGCTGGCTTCTCAAACCCAGTAAGTGTCATTCCACAGATTTTGCTACAGGAGGCTGGAGAGGAACATCTGAGTCTGCTTTTCTTGTGAGGAGAGGAGAAGTGCAAGAGTTTGAGTCAAGAGTGGGATTGATGGAGCCCCCAAGCCAGGAGTCGGGTGGGAGTGAGGCAGAAGCCGCAGCTGATGCTAAACTACAGGTCCTCACTTTCCACTCAGGACTAGGGGTGGTTTCTTATTATAAAAAAAAAATTAAAGCTGAAACTGTCACCCCAATTTTTAAAGCCAGAATTGTAATTCCTTCAGTATCTTCGCTTAACAGCCACAGCACTTTAGAGAAATCTCTGGCAGGGACAGCATGCTGAAGGGTATTTGAGGGAACGAACCCTTCATCATCTCCCCCGAGGGCTGAAATAACCCAAATGTGAGCATTTGCATCACTCTCGGCCCTATGCAAATCAGAGAGAAGCCTGCTGGGTACCCTTGTTTATTTTGGTAAATGTGTGGGCAGCAAAAGGAAAGGGGCTGTTTAAAACGTATGTGAAACTTTTAGTTTCCAAGTTGTTAAGCTCTCCAAGAAGGAACTTAGATTTCTCAGAAATAAAATCAAGCCATACTTAAGAAATATGTAAGGCATAAACATACTTCAAACTCTCCACTGGATGTTTTATTTTTTACGTATGTAGGGTGTTCTGCTGGCACATATGTGCCACATGTATGGCTCGTACCCAAAGAAGCTAGAAGAGTGTATCTAATCTCCTGAAACCAGACTTACAGGCAATTGTGAGCCACTCTGTGTGTGCTGGGAATCGAGCCTGGTATCTCTGGAAAAGCAGTCGTTCTCTTCGTGCTGAACCATCTCTCTTGACTCCACATTTAAACTCTTTTAAGGTCATGTTGCCGGCAGTTTGAACAAAGGATTGGGAACTTTTTCTTCCAAATGTATCTCACCTGAAGGGAGAATATGTGTGCTCCTACATAAAGCATGCTGCCGCTTGAATATCCTAATTCTAGATCCTGCTTCTCTTGTCCTTCTAGGGCTGGCCACAGTTTCTACTCATCTAATCTTGATTCTCCAACTAACCGTGACTTCAGGATAAAGAACTTCTCTGAAGTTTGCCTCCTGTTTCTGAGGTTTCTCACTGAATCTGGGTTACTGATGTTTGGTCCCTTTTCCTTCTCTAACAATGAATTCCCATTGGTTTAACTAGTCACTGTTAATAAAAAAAAAAAAAAAATGTGCTTTTGAAACCCAACAGCAGCTTCCTTCAAATTTAGCATCACACAATTAAATTATATGAAGGTTTAATATCAAGTTGTTATTAACATTAATGGGGGTATTAGTTACTTTTCTGTTCTGTGATAAAACACCATGAACATGCTGGGTAGTGGTGGTGCACGCCTTTAATCTCTGCACTTAGGAGGCAGAAGCAGGCCGATCTCTATGAGTTTGAGGCCAGCCTGGCCTACAGAGTCAGCTCCAGGATGACCAAAGCTATACAGAAAAACCCTGTCTCAAAACTTAAAAACAAACAAACAAACAAAAACACCATACAGAAGGAAATGTATAAAAGGAAAAATCTATTCGGGCTTACAGTTCCAGAGGAATAAGGGTCCACCATGACTGGGGGGCATGACATCAGGCAGCTTGGTGGCTGGAGCAGAATGCTTACATCTTCAGATGAGAGAGAGCAAGAGGAAACAATAGGAGTCTTTAAACTCTCAAAGCCTGCCTTCAGTTCATACTTCTTCCAACAAAGCCACCCCTTCTATACCCAAACAGCACCACCAGCTGAGGACTAAGGGCTCAAAGACAGGAGACAATGGGACACACACTCATCCAAAGAACCACTGTAAGGAAGACAAACAGAAAAGAACAGATAATAAACCTTCTTAAAGAAATAAATGGGGCAGGAGAGATGGCCCAGCAGTTGAGAGCACTGGCTGCTCTTCTAGAGGACCATACCAGATTCCTGACCACCACATGGTGGCTCAAACTGTCTGTAACTCCAGTTCTAGGGGGTTGGAGGCACTCTTTTGGCCTACATGAATGCCAAGCATACCTGCGGTGCATAGACATATATGCAGGCCAACAACTCATACATATAAACTGCAAAAATATATATTTTAATTTAAAAGAGAGCACTACGAAAAGAAATTGATTCAACCGGGCCTACGACTATTGTCAGATTTCCGCACTTAAAACACCTGGTATTGACCATATGATGAGATGTGGGATAGAGTAAAGTAGTCTTCCCAGTGACAGAGAGTCATCCCTAGAAACGTACATACAGCAGCATTATGTGGACTCAACAGGTTATATTTAGGAACATTTGTGTAAATACACATACAATAACAATTAGTGAAAAAAGAGGCCATGAATTTGAAAGAGAGAAGGGAGGGGCATATGGGAGGCTTAGAAGGAGAAAAGGGTAGAGGGAAATGTTTTTTTATTAGATTATAATCTCAGGAACACCTGAAGGGTTTATTGTATCCTGAATATGAGGGAATATTGTAACCTGAATATGAAGGTTAAGAATAGGATGTTACAGAATAAAAACATCCAGGGAATGTTTGCCAGACATGGTGATACATGCCATAAACTCAACACTCGGGAGGCAGGGCAAGCAGACCTCTATGAGTTGGGAGGCCAGTCTGGTTTACACAACAAGTCCAGGTCAGCGAGGGGTACATAGTGAGACCCTGTGTCAAAAATATGCAAATCCACGATTTTGTTCTGCCATAAATAACTTTTTTTAAAGGCAATAGATAAGAGAAAACTTTCCTGCACAATGGAATTCTAATTAGTAAGTGCAAAAACAATGAGGCAGAAAAACCAGTATCTTTAAACTTTCCCCAGCACTCGAGGGGTTAGGAAGAAGCGTCAATAAAAGATAGAATTAGAAGGCAGGACGGTCACACGGCCTCAAAATACGTGCCCGACAAGCACTGGCCAGTTCAGGGGAAATGCTGTACAACAGAGAGATGCAGCTGAAATCACTTTAAACAAATGATCATGGGCAGTAGCAGTAGAGACTGGACGAGTCAACGCTGGACAAGTCTTGCGAAACAGCAAGAAACTCCTAACGTGACTTCCCAAAAGCAGTTTACAGAGGCTCAGCCCAAATTTATTCATGAAGAAACCTTAGACAAACCTAAATTTAAAAAAAAAAAGGGTTTAAAAAACAAAATGAAACAAAACCTGGCCAGTAATTTTCAAAGGAGTCATGGATGACAAAGGAAGACTGAAGGGGCCTTCTGGACTTCAGCAACAACCAGAGTGAGCAAAGCAGCCAGGGCGAAGACTGAAGGGGCCCTTCGTGCTCAAGGCCATGCACTGCAGGATTGGTCTTGAAGGAGACCTGACAGGAGCACATCATTCTGGCTGAGATCCGGGGATTTAGTGGGAAGAGTGAGAAGATTTGCGTAAGGTTTGCTGGCCAGGAAAAAAAATTGTATCAATATTAATTTCCTGGTTTTGATCACTGTAGTTATGCAAGGATCTGTTTACTGTTTGTATGACTTTTTTTACATGAGTAAAACTCATTTAAAGTGAAAGTTTTCATTTCTATTTTTAAATTCTTAAAACAACAGCAAGGAGAATAAATCCTTGTTGAAAATCTAGCACAATGGGGCTATTTAGTAAGTAAGAAAGTCATAATGTACAGGGATGAGATGGGCTTTGAAAGAATCCAGATGCAGGTTTGACTCAGGCCTTCTGTGATGCAGGCTAGTTCATCTCTATAAGACTCGGTTTCCGTGCCTGTGAAAGGGTGGTCATAATAACACATAATATATAGGATTCATTCTTACTGCCAATATTTACATCTATGCGATGATTATTTATAATAGTTAATATTTGTATGGAACTTATTATAAGCCTAGCCAGCAGAATTGTTAGCAGTTGTCATTGTGATTGTGATCGACGACCAGCTGATTCCTTATAAACAAACTACCCACTGAGCCGACAGGTCTCTCAAAGCCAGAGAGATAACCCATAAATTATGCTTCTAATATGTTGAGGTACCTCAATGTAACTGAATACCACAGGTGGACATCTGAACATACAAAACTCCCAAAAGTTGATTATATTTCTTGAAACCTGATTTATAGGCTTCTCGTGAGGCAAGCAGCATCTGGTATGCTTTTCATTTTGGAATGACAGATCCCTGCCACAGGAAAACGGTTTATGTGTTGACTTAAGCCGACTTAAAAGGGCCACCACTGGGTGATTTAAGCCTGTGGAGATGCTGGCTTAATACTAAGTCTTCACATTGACCCTTGCAGAAGGGCAAAGAGAAGCCAAACTCCCTGGTTTGCCTTTTCTAAGCAGGACTCTGAACTCCTCAAGTGTGATGACATATATCAAATATTTGAGGTTAAGGATTGCTTGTAGGTTCATGTTTCTCCTTTAATCCACTTTTTGAGGTAAGTCCAGGATAAATAATGAGCAGGCACAGAAGGGTGAGTGTGGCTAAACACGATCCTGCCTGGTGCTAAGTCAAACACTGAAATGTCTGGTGTTTCTAGCAATGCACTCATTTCCTGAGGAGGACGGTAGATCAAGGGGTCTTCCATGGCAAATAGTCCGTTTGTAAATAAGGAGTGCAAACCATCACAAACATAACATACCACTCCGCTGTCTCGTAAATACTCCAATAACAATTTAAGGTTAAGAACAAAGGCTAAATTCCTGAATAAATCCTCTTATCTTCCAAATCTGATCTAAGGTTTTAGAAACCCTCCCTTCTGGATATTAACCAAAGAGAGTTTCCATCTAGTCCCTGAGAAGGGAAGGTCAAATTGATGCTAATTTTAACCTAAGCAGAGACATTTTCTAATCCCTGAGTCCTTGTTGATCCCTGTGCTCTGATGGTGGATACCAAAGCACCTCTGTGTGCCTGGAATGGACTTCTAACTGTAGCTAACATCCAGCGGATCAAGCCAGTACCATCTAAATTGTTGCCGCCGCCCCTCCTCCCCCATCGCCACAGCCATCCAACCTCCTGGTTCTGTACTCTAGCCTCAGAAACAGCAGACTTTCAGATTCACCTTCATCTTGGCTTTTAAATTTCAAGACTAGAAGCTTCTTCAGTGGGTCCCCTTGCTTTCCTGATTATCATCTTTTGTCTTTGTGTTTCATTTTATTCTACCTATTGCTTTGTTTGCTTGTTTCAGAGAGGGTCTTGTTATGTATACCAGGTAGGCCAGAAACTAATTTTTCAGCCCAGCATGGGCTCCAGTTTGTGGCAATCCTCCTGCTTCAGACTCCCAACAAGAGTCTCTACTTGTTTGTCAGTACTGTTTGTGTTCGTTGTTCGGTTTCATTTGAGAGAGAAAAGGTTGATTGTGCCTTGTGAACCACCAAGGTAAGTTTCCTAAGTAGAAGAACTCTGCCTTATGTAAATTATGTATATCAGAATTAGGGTATAAATTTTCACTGAATCAGCAAATAGTACTATATTCACTATTTATTTCAGTTAAAGTCCATCTTGAGCAACGCAACAATTTATGTAGTTCCTAGAAACTGCACAATAAGTGTGAAAATCTTTGTTATAAACAAAAAGACTAATTACCTCAGATGGTTTTCATAATTCTGTTGCTGTTGAGGATCCCTCACTAATTTCATCCAAGCCTTAGCCCTACCTTTCAACGGGCTGGAGTTGTATACACGACACAAAAATTCGTCCCTGCTCTGCCTTGAGTAGAGTTTCCTTAAGTTATCTGGAGCTGCTTTTTGCAGTTTGTTTCTTACATAATCGTAACACCTGGACTTAATTTGGAACTTTTGTTTCTGAAACATTTTCAGATATGGCATATCGCTTGTTATGCTGATTACACACGTGGAGAAACTACTGGTGAGTCATGTGACCGGGATCCAAACCAGACTACAATAAGAAGGAAAGCCCTTTAATATCCATGCTTCTTTCTCCTTCGCCGTAATCAGTAAGCTTTCCTTTGGGATGCAATTAACTATTGGAATTTTATTTTATTGATCTCCCACACTGTTCAACTTGTGGGCACTCCTGCTGCACGAGGCGAAGGATGTCTCTGAGTTTCTACGAGAGGAAGACAACAGAAGCAGTAACTGGTTACTGTATATTTGGCCAACAGATATTCGGCGAGTGCCAAGTACAACACACTGAGCTACCTTCAGACAGTACAAGCATTCAGATTTACACAGCTCTTGCCCTAACTGCGGAAGTACAGGCCAGTGCTATGCAATACGGAAAACTAGGATGCGCAGGCGCAGCAACACACTCGATTGGCCCCAATGTTTATAGCCAACAGGGTACAGAATTGAATTTCTCAGATTCCCTCAACCGTTGTACACTGGCTGAAACTGATCAGCCTTGCTTTCCCTCCTCATTCTGCAGGTGGCATCCCTTCTTTTTAAGTTATCACTTCCAAACAATTCTGCATGTCGGAGGTGATTCCCGACACTGCCTTAGGCGCAGAACACTCTCGAAGATCCTGATAGATCCTTGGCAGTCTACTAAGTTTGCTAAATTTGTCCTCCCCTGAAGAAGCAGACAGTTGTCTCTATTATATTGTCAACGGTGCAGGACAGGACCAGACAAACAAACACCACAGGATGCATGGTGGATTTCTTCCTTAGAAATACACTTTGGGCAAGCAGTGTATCTTAATATGCTCAAGTTTATGCTATTTTTGCCTCTAGGGTCAACAGCAGTATATAAAGAATTCCAACTTTCTTCAGAATATGTACCATGAAACTAGCCTAATAAAAAAGAATAACAGTATAGCAGGCAAGTTATACAGCAAAACTAGACTAGGACACTCGCAGAAAGGGTGTTTGAAAGATAAATATAATGGCATATGCTCACGGTGCCAGATCATGGGAGGTAGAAGAAGAAAGATCAAATGTTCAAGGCCCATCTGAAGGAAAGAAAGAGTATTTGATAAAGAGCTTGGACTTCCAATCAGCTCAGAATCCTGCCTTTATTGAGTGACGGAACGCACAGCATTGTAGACTGACTGAAGGATGCTGCTATCGTTCTTTTTATCTCAAAAGAGCAATTTGTGCAGTGTCTCCTTTTCGTGTGTAGATACTGCTAATATGGATGGATTGGGGAATTGCTGAGATGACTGGAGAAAGAAAAAAGAAAAGAAGCCATCAGATTTTATACACATTACATATCTGAACTACCACATGTAAGAGGTGGCTTGAAAGGATGCAAAATGCAAAACGAAGGACAGTGATGAAAATTCTGTGCACCTCTTTCACCATCTTGTTTTTCCAGAGATGTCGCGTAAGAGCTCCTTGTAGCGTTCATATCACGCACTATCAAGCGACAGACGCCATCTCCATTTGTGAAGGTACGAAAGGGAGTGAACAGACTTGCTACCTGGAAAGGAGTTGGAGGAAAAGTCAATTTCTAAAACCTTCATTTGGTGCACATGACTGAGAGCTTCTAGTCTGAGGAAAGCAAACCCATCCTTTCAAACCAGCCCTGCAATTTATAGCTCTTGTGCAAGGTCACCTAACTATGGAAGTCTCGGTTTCTTTATCTGCAAAGTGAAAATATGCTAGAGATTGAAAGAAAAAAATAGTTGAATTGTTCACCATTCTTGGTATTCATTCTTTTATTGTTTATTTTTATTGCCTTTAATCATGTATACATATATATACATATATATATATATATATAGTGTGTGTGTGTGTGTGTGTGTATGCAGTTACTCCAGAGTTCAAGAGGATGGTAGATGTCATGGAGCTGTGATGTGGGATTCCCCTCTGCATGCTGTGAATACCATTGGTTAATAAAGAAACTGCCTTGGCCTGTGATAGGACAGAGTAGAACTAGATGGGGAAAACTAAACTGAATGCTGGGAGAGTCAGTGAAAAGCCATGTAGCCCCACCAGAGACAGACACTGGAACTTTACCTGATATACCACAGCCTCGTGGCGATACACAGATTAACGGAGATGGGTTAATTTAAGACATACACTTAAGCTATTGGCCAAACAGTATTGCA